>JAYKAV010002899.1:2639643-2692820 GCA_035582835.1 Phoebastria nigripes | reverse complement strand
CCAAACCAAAAAACAAACCCACAAACAAAATCCACTATACAAATAGGATATGATCTAACTTGGCAAAGCAAATGTTGGCAATGGCATGTCCTTTCTGGGTGTTGTCAGCTGCATACTGGATCCCAACCTACATTCTTTTTGCTGCATGAAGACTTGACTGTGACTCCCAGTGCTGGACCTTGTGGGATTAAAGCGGAGACGTCAGCGGTAACATCTGGACACCAGGAGCAAGCATCATACCTTCAGGAATGCTGGGGGAGTGCATGCCTTGGCACTCCTTTTTTTGTACCTTTAGAAACACCTAATTGGCTATGCAGCCAGAAACTGCTACTGCTTTTACATGATGTTCTGGGATGTGTATACCAGGGATGTTAAACAATCCCATAAGCTGTTGGCAGGGAATGGGAGAGGGGTTACTGTGTGGGCTAAAGTACTTTTAACCTTCCTCTCCATCTTTCCATGTGTCCCAAGCAGATTGTGAGACACCACCCATATTTGATAGTTTGCTTTTCATCCTTCTGTCTCAAATCATTTGACAGATCATCTTGCAATATGGAGTGTGAGAGGAGATGTGGTGGATTAATACTGGCTGGATATAAATGTTAGTCCTTAAAAGTTTCGGTGTTAAAAAACTGCCAGGTGAGGAAGCGAGAGGAGGAAGAAAGAAGTCACTGTGATTAATTCAAGATCTGGAAAGAATGGTCAGAGCATAGGTGCTTAGGCTTCTCCATGGTGTTACAGCCCATGCCAGGATCTGGGTTTCGAAAGTTGCTGGAATTAATCCCTCCTTTTTGTATCCTTATTAAGGATGAGTAATATTAAGGCTTTAAATGGGCATATCTGCCATGGGAGCTGTAGTTCTAAAGACTGGCATGCCACTGAGACATGTCACTTGAAATCTTACGTTTTGCCAGAAATATTGCTGAAAACTTGATTTTGCACATAAATTAATTCATTGTGATACTGATGGGGTGGTGGTGTTGTGTGCTCCCCCCCCACCCCCAATGCGCTTAGTGTAAGGCTTTATAGTCACTGAAAAGAATGATGGGTTCTGGTGCTGTGGAGCAATTGACTCTTCTTGACGTCTGGACTGCTGTGCAGTCCAGGCACGTGTTGCTTTCATGGGTACTGCAGAGTCTTCCTTGCACTTTTTCAAGGCTGTGTGCCTGCTGGGCAGTGTGCTAGGTCGGGCTTTTGAAGACCACAAGCACCGTTTCTAGCTCTGCTCCTGCTGTTCCCATACATTGCTTTCCTTGTCTATAAAATTGATGGTGTAAGGTTTCCTCAGCACCCCAAGGGGCTTTGTGGTCTTTGGTTGAAAAGGTGGAGATGTGTATGATCTCATATATGCCCTTTCATATGTGACATTGCCTTTAGGAGAGATACAGCAACACCGCTATAGGAATGCGATACTGGGGTTGCAACAAGGGGATGGCAGCCTGCGTGGGAAGCTTCCCTGGGTGAAAGCAAGCACTGTGGGCCTAGCTGGCATGGAGGTTCCCTTAGCCCTACCATCCACGTTTTGGGGTTCCAGCTATCCCCAGTGCTACAGCAGCTCTGGAAGTCAGGCTGAGGTAGGTGAGCGATGATCAGGACAGATAGCTGTTGGCCCCTCATGCAGCAAACAAAACATTTGCCAACCAAACAGCATAGCGCTGGGTATTGCAAGGCCGTCTACTAAGTACAGATCTTTTCGACACTTGGTGTTGAAGGGAGGAAGAGGGTAGGTGCCTGCAAATCAAGCCCTCTGCAGAGTTTTTGGTTTGCATTTGAATCTCTGTATCACGGAACCCCGGCTTCCTGCTGTCAAGCTGCAGGCATCGAGATGCTTATCGCATCTCACTCAGGGATCCTTTTTTTTATTTTACAGCACCCATTAGTAGTGATCAAACACCATAAATAGCTGGACTTTTCCAGCAGATTGCCTTTTGCTATACCACCAGGACTTAACTTTTTAACTGTTATTAAAAAGATGGGATTTGGCTCTTCAAAAGTGAATCTCTGACAGAAATGGTTGGAGTAGCAGAAAGTCGTGACCTTTCCCCTTTCTACCTGGGGTGTTGAGAGATTTGATGGATTATATCTGGAGGACTATTGGATTTTAATGGTTCATGATCTCATCAGCGGTGGCCTGGTTTTAGAAAGAAGAATGAACTATTGGACAAAAATGGAAAAGCAGCAGTACACCAAATGAATTATATGTAGTAGGAAGATATTTTAGAAATAGCAACACACCTAATGGAGACTTGAATTTCACAGAAGTTTAAGATTATGCAATAAAACCTATGAATAACAAGAAAATATTTTCCAGCACTGAATACTGGAGAACAATGCAAGTATGTAAATGAGTAAGGTGCTGGGGAGACAACTGTAGAGGGRTTCTTTGCAGAGTATTGCAGCTGGTTTACGGGTCCACAATTCCTTGGGTGGATCCATGAACAGGATATTGAGGGCCCTGTCTGACATTGTACAACCCAGTGGATTTCCCCTAAGTTACACAGCACTCTTCTGCTGTAGCTGTGCGGTGACTATCCTTGGGTGACCAACGAGAGTGCCTCGAACACAGAACCTCAGACCATGATGCAGACTTTGCTGCTTAATGTAGAGTTGTGAATGATTCATAAGCCTGCCTAGATTTGTTAACAAGGTTAATTGGAAGACTTGGAAGACTTCTCCTCGAGACCGAGAGCATCATTGTTGCTTCTCTGCCCAATCTTTTTGTTTCTTCTGTATTTCCACCTGGTGCCTGTTCTGTTCCTCTCTCTGGGCAAAACCCAGGTCTCTGGTGTGCGCTGGCTGGTGCATGGGCTGCCTGGGCTCGCTCACCTTCCCTTTCCTTGTCAGGGGACATCGCATCAGTGCTAAGCTCAGCCATGTCAGTGTTTTACGTTGAGGAAACTCCGCTCACCAACTCATTGCTATGGCCCTTGGAGCATTTCCAAACGGGAAGTGCCACCAACTTGCCAGCTTGGCACCCGTCAGTGATTTATTTCTTTATTACTCTGAACAGCAAAACTGGCACAACTTCCTGGTTTTTCTGCCAAGTTCTATTGAGTTAATATATGTGATGGAAAAGATGTTTGTTGATCATATCCAGAACTTGGAGACAGAAAACGGCATTTCCTGCATTGTGTACTTGATGAGAGACCTAAAACGTGAGCTGTCAGCATCATCCCTTCGCAACTCGCGTCCAGAGTGTAATAGCTACAGTGGTGTCCCAGGGCTCTATAGCTGTTGAAAGATTTTTGTTTTGTTGGTAATAACTGGTTGTTGAGGTTTATTGACCTGTTGTTACTGTTCATTGAATGGAAATAGAAGATTTTTGTTTGTTTGTCAAAGCTCCTAAGTCCTCTCAAGAGCAGAGACCCTGTCCCACTTTCAACCTCTTTTACCTGCAATTGCATATATAGGTGTTTGCAGGCAGATTTCCATACGTTGCATATGCAAAGCCAATAGCCTGATACCAGCTACCAAATGTGTGCATGGGTGTATTTGCTGTAATCAAGTGTTCAAACAGCTGAAAATGAAGCCCTGCATTTGCCATCCTTTAATTTAGTGGTCCTGCATTGATGTCAGTATCTGCCTGTTAAGAAATGAAAGCAATCTGTGATTTCCCTCTATTCCTTAAAAAAAAAAAAAAAAAAGGGTGAAAGTACTTGGGTAGCAGCCTTGGCAAAAAACTGTTTTGTTGTGCCCTGCAAAGAGGAGTAGTATTCCAAGAATGCAATAAAAAAAAAAAAAAAAAAAAAAAAAAAAAATGCTGTAGGAGGAAGGCAAGAAGAGTTGGGAGGAAAATCCAGGGATGGACTGGACATGGTGGTATTTGGCATGGTGTTACGAAGCAAGATGTATGTTTAATAATTTGTGCGCAGCAGAGCTAAAGCTCTGCTTGTATGTGCGTGTGGTAGGGAAAGGCAGAATGCGTCCTGCCTACGCGATTTTGGTTTCACATGGGCTGTGGTTGTACAGGCTGTGGGAGGGAGCCGGGGAAGGCGGCACGAAGGTGTTGAGAGGCCCCCGGAAAGTGGTGTCCTGCCCCTGCTCTCTGCAGTCAGCTGGGTTGCAGAGGCTGTTCTGCATCTCGCTTGGCCGCCATGTACAGTCACTAGAGCAAATGAGATGCTGTCTGTCGGCCAGGTGGGAAAGCGGAGCAGAGTTGCCTGTGACTTGATGTCTCCCAGGTGCGACGTTGGTTCAGAGTGGGCTTTTTGCCACCTTGCTCCTATCCGTTCCCAAGGCTTCGCCCAAAAGGGGAGACCTTGGCCTTCCAGGGCTCTGTATCTCAGTAGTGCTGCTCCACCAGCTTACCCCATCTCGCTGTACAGGAGCGCTCCGGCAGCGGCGGCTCGCTGCAGGAGCCGTGTGGGACAGGAAGCCACGCGCTGTAGCGTGGCTGCGCCCCGGCGATCGCAGAGCCGCCTGCGGTAAGCTCGGGCTGTGCGCGCCGCTTCGAGAGCTGCTGACAGCGAGCTGGCGTRTGAGACCACCTTCCTCCCCTGACTCACGGGCCCGGCTGGGGAGGGTTGACAACAAACCGCCCCATCGAATTGAGAGGGGAAGGCTCTGAGGAGGGAGTTTCAGTGCCTGCTTTGCTGTTTGTGGGCAGTTTGCAGAGTCGTCCCACGCTTGGCATGTTCTGTGCCCTCAGAAATTGGACCCTTGCTGCTAGGGTCTGGTTATCTTTCATGTTTTCTTCTCGGCCCATTTACCACCCCAGTCATTTCTAGCCCCACGCTTGTCTTGGGGYTGTGGATGAAAGCTCTTCTCTGTTGCAGACTCCAGTGTGTGCATGGGACTTTTAGACTCTCTCCCATCCCCCATTTCATTCTGAGTTTCATTTAAATTTCTGAAGGAATGGGTTCTTGCTCAGTGGTGGTACTGTTGGCGTCAATGCCCGGTCTTCGAGAAACTTCAGTACTGTGGGACTGATAAACAGGCAGTTGGATTCCCTCCCCCTGCCACGTAACTCAGGAAGAAGAGATCAGAAATCCCTCCAGAGAGTAGTTGTTGTTTTTCTTTAAAAATATAAGGAGAACAAAAATATAATAGTCCCTGAACCAATTGTGTCTGTCTCTTTAACTTTATAACCCTACAATTTTTTTCAATTATACTAAAGAGCAGCCACCTGCAACTATTACTCATAAATCCTTCATTGTTTTAGAGGTGGGATTTCTCAAAAGCAATATAAGTTGGTGTAACTCCAGTAGGAGCAGGCTTTGGCTCATGCTTTTGAAAATTTTATTTTTTTTGAAGATTTGAAACCTCCTTTTATCTGTATTTTATTTGTAGCCCTTCAAGCAGGTTTTCTTGGCAGGAATTTTCACGGGATAGATAAATCTTGTTGCAGCCCTTGCTCTTCCTACCCGAGCAAATCTCCTGTTGAGGTGGGTAATCTCTTGGATGAAACCAGAATAAAATTGATTAGAGAGTCCAGGATTGGCTAAGAGTCATTAGTTATGCATGATTGTTCATGACTGGTGCACAGCTTATAATTATGCAGCTTGACTGAAAACAAAAGTAATATTTTAAACAGCTGTCCTAGAAAAAAAAATTAGAATGACAATATTACAGTAATAGCTGGAATAACTGGTTATAGGAGTTATGAGAGAGACTAACTTTCCACCCATTTGTGGGTTTACCTCCAGAGTGTTAAACATACAGCAGTAATAGTTGTTGGAAAGGTTTCTTTTTCCCCCGAAACTTTGACAGTTACTGTCACTTGCAGGAGGCAGAAGTTTTGAGCCTTCGTTCCCTACCAGGGGATGGCCAGGCTGACCAGGTATCATCTGGTATCAATCTGACTTTTTTGCCTCGGTCTTCACCAGCAAGTGCTCAAGCCTCGCTGCACAAGCTGCAGAAGGCAAAGGGGACTGGGAGAATGAAGAGCTGCTCACTGTAGCAGAAGATCAGGTTTGAGACCATCTAAGGAACCTGAAGGTGCACAAGTCCATGGGACCCAATGAGATCCATCCCGTGGGTCCTGAAGGAACTGGTGGATGAAGTTGCTAAGCCACTATCCATCGTATTTGAGAAGTTGTGGCAGTCTGGTGAAGTTCCCAGTGACTGGAAAAGGGGAAACATAACCCCCATTTTTAAAAAGGGAAAAAAGGAAGACCCGGGGAACTACAGGCCAGTCAGTCTCMCYTCTGTGCCTGGSAAGATCATGGAACAGATCCTCCTGGAAGCTATGCTAAGGCATGTGGGGGACAGGGAGGTGATTCGAGACAGCCAGCGTGGCTTCTCCTAGGGCAAGTCCTGCCTGACTAACCTAGTGGCCTTCTATAATGGAGTGACTACATCAGTGGACATGGGAAGGGCTACAGATGTCGTCTATCTGGACCTCTGTAAGGCCTTTGACACGGTCCCCCACAACATCCTTCTCTCTAAACTGGAGAGGTATGGATTTGATGGGTGGACTGTCCGGTGGATGAGGAATTGGTTGGATGGTCGCATCCAGAGGGTAGTGGTCAATGGCTCAATGTCCAGATGGAGATTGGTGATGAGTGGCATCCCGCAGTGGTCCATACTGGGACCGGTACTGTTTAATATCTTTGTCAATGACAGAAACAGCGGGATCAAGTGCACCCTCAGCAAGTTTGCAGGTGACACCAAGCTGAGCGGTGCGGTCGACCCCATCCCACTGTGCGGTGGGATGCCATCCAGAGGGACCTGGACAAGCTCAAGAAGTGGGCCCATGTCAACCTCATGAGGTTCAACAAGGCCAAGTGCAAGGTCCTGCACCTGGGTCGGGGCAACCCCCAGTATCAATACAGGCTGGGGGATGAAGGGATTGAGAGCAGCCCTGCCGAAAAGGACTTGGGGGTACTGGTGGATGAAAAGCTGGACATGAGCCAGCAATGTGCGCTTGCAGCCCAGAAGGCCGACCGTATCCTGGGCCGCATCAAAAGAAGCGTGGCCAGCAGGTCGAGGGAGGTGATTCTGCCCCTCTACTCTGCTGTGGTGAGACCCCACCTGGAGTACTGCGTCCAGCTCTGGAGCCCTCAGCACAAGAAGGACACGGACCTGTTGGAGCGGGTCCAGAGGAGGGCCATGAAAATGATCCGAGGGATGCAATGCCTCTCCTATGAGGAAAGGCTGAGAGAGTTGGRGTTGTTCAGCCTGGAGAAGAGAAGGCTYYRGGGASACCTTATTGCAGCCTTTCAATACTTAACGGGGGCTTCCAAAAAAGATGGGGGCAAACTTTTTAGCAGGGCCTGTTGCGACAGGACAAGGGGGAATGGTTTTAAACTGAAAGAGGGTAGATTTAGACTAGATAGAAGGAAGAAATTTTTTACGCTGAGGGTGGTGAAACACTAGGTTGCCCAGAGAGGTGGTAGCTGCCCCATCCCTGGAAACATTCAAGGTCAGGTTGGATGGGGCTCTGAGCAACCTGGTCTAGCTGAAGATGTCCCTGCCCACGGCAGGGGGGTTGGACTAGATGATCTTTAAAGGTCCCTTCCAACCCAAACTATTCTATGATTCTGTGATCTCTAGGTCTAACCGTGCATCTACTGCAGCTGGAATCAGTGAGCTGTGAGGGCTTTGATGCTCTGTGAATTCAGCATGGTGTGTGGACCTACCAATTAGAGGTGGGATTGGCAGCCTTTCCGCAGTGCTGTGTCACGCTGTGCTCGCTCTTTGTTTTCAGACCTGGCATCAGAATTAGATCTTGATAGGAGCAGGGAGATGCTGCTGTTTGGCAGCACCAGATTCAAAGCTTGGGGTCACTGCTGTTCACCAAATGGCATCTCCTAGGGCCTCCTCTGCACGGAGCTTGCCATGGGTCATTGAAAAACCGTCGACGTCTGCCCTTGGCACCTGCGGTGGAAATTACTGCCCTAAGCACTTGCCAGCCTTTGCAGGAATGAGAAGATACTTGGCACCCCATTTTTTTTTGTTTTAGGCACACTGATTTGAATCTTAAAAATTGCATGCTGTGCATTTGTAGGAAAAATACTTTAATCTGTTGGTCTGGAATTGCAAAATCCCCTTTGTACTAGAGAGCCCTAAGGATTTTTCAAAGGTGCTTGACTTGATAGACAGGTGTCTGTCAGCCTCGAAACGTATAAGAGGGACTGATTAATCCAGACACTGTGTATTTGGCTGAGAAAGTTGCTACTTGACCTGTCCAACAAAGGCATGCTCAGGTGGAGGTGCTACCTTATTAAAATCTAGAAAGATCTGACATTCCATAAGCATGATCTGTTAGGAGCTTAAACAAGAAAAATTAAAAGAAATAACTAGAGGCATGTGAAAAACCAGCTTTAGCCTAACCCAGACTTTCAGCTCTTTTGGCTGAACAGAGCCTTGGGAGTTGCCTCTACAAATGACTGATTATATGTGCAGTTCTGTTAATTAAATTTAAAAATTGTGTAGGAAGTCAAAAGATATAGCTACTTGTTTAATTAAGCTAATTAAGTCCCCAGGTAGCTTTTATATTTGCTTTATTCACTGCAAGTGTCTGGCTTGTTCTGTTTTTGAAGCCACGTCAGCATTGACACGGCTTAGAAAAAGGTTGTACTTCTAGGATGCTTGCTAATTGTGCCTGTGGGGAAGAAAGGATGGAGCAGCAATGGGAGAAAGGATGTTCTAGGCTCCAGGATAAATGCAGTCGTCTTTTGTGTCTGATCCAAAGACAATAAAAAGATTCCCACTGATTTCAGTGTACTTCAGATCAGTCTTCCCAGACTGGGCTATCTGTTGTGGGAAGGGGAGGAAAAAAATACTCTGATCTTCTCTTTGCAAGAATTAACGTTCATGCCAGATGCAGTGTTGAAGATGTCCCTTCATCCTGAAGGTCCCCCTCGTCTCCATTTTGGAAAGCGAGCGACTCGCAGGCGGGCAGCCACCCTTTGGATCTGCCTCTTCCCATCCGCGGCGAGTTTTTCACAGAGGCATGCCAGGCTCTCTCGGAGGCCGACTGACTATACCTGCTCTTCGAGTTCAGTGGATGCTTCAGCTGGGTGTTGATATGTTGCCTGAGAGATTACCCTCCTCCTGAATTTGTTTTCCAAACCTCTTCCATTGATGAATCACGCGTGACCAGTTTTTATTATATGTGTGAAGGCATGTGATTAAGGAGTCCTCTTTCAGTCTCCCCGCATCTGTTTGCTCCCGAACTAGCTTTTTTTTTTTGTAACACAGAGAAGGGGAGTAAATAACACCTGCCTAGTTGTCGGGAACAATGTTAGTACAGTCCTTTTCTGGAGAAGGTGTGTGAGATGGTTGACTGGGGCCCCTCCTCGCGGGAAACCGATCCCTAGCAGCTCCCTTTGAAGTCACGCGGGAGCTGCGCCATCTCAGCAAGTTCAGGCATGGGGCACCGTGCGAGTGGTTTGAATTAGGAGTGAAGTCCTCCTCGGCCCTGTGTTCAGCCTTGCTGCCAAAGTGTTGCATCTTGCAATGGAAGCGTAATGAAACCGTGGCTGAACTCATCAGTCCTTACCTGCTCATTTCCAGCTCGCTTGCCAAAATCCTCCAGCGCTTGTTTTCTCTTAGGTACGGCTGCGAAGTTCAACAGAAGTTAAAGTGTATGCTTAGCTCTGGGCCAAAATCCTGTGTTGTTCTTACAGATACAAAGGGGGTTCCTGAGCTCCAACAGTTGATCTTATCCACCCTTTGTGCTATGGAGGAACGTGCTGTCTTCCATTTCCTTGAACTAGAAGAGAGTGGAGATTAAAGGCTTTACTACACTGATAAGCACAGTTTCCTCTCCCTGTTAGCTAAAATGTGGCCAAGTTACCTCTAAAACAGCCAGAAAGTCAATGTTTTTCCTCCCAGCTGTTCTCTGGGGGACCAGGCTGAGGATGAAAGCGCTGGAGAGAGGGGAGGGCCATTACTGTTTACAGCTATGCGTGCCAATGGTGTGATGCTGCACACCACCAGTTTAGTTTGATTTATTCGGAGATCAGTGTACCTCATTACATTCACAATATCATGCATGCATAAAACTTCAGACTTCTCCTTTGCTTCTCCCAATACAACAGGACTTTTCCCACTGCAGTGCATYTCCTGCTCTGATACTAAACCTTCCAGGCAGAATTCTGCAGTTCCCTAAAAGAAGTTATCCTGTGCCAAATAGATCTTGGCATTGGGAAACTTTTCTCTGTACTTATTACTCTTTGAATACTGTTGTCAAATACATACAGATGGTTACATTCCTGTGTCACTTATCTCCTATATTACGATATAGGAGTTCCCCCTTAGCATCATCTGTGCTGCCTTCAGGCTGTTGAGTTTCTCTGAGCCTCTCCTGCTTTCTTTGAGAAAGAAGATCAGCATCAGCTGCATTGTTGACCCAAACTGATTGCATGGTCTGCTTTGGGCTTTAATAATTCTGTCAAGAATAATACTGTGGCCCCTGCTTCTCTGTAAAAACATAGTTTTTAGCCTTTAAGCAGCCACAGTCAATGCTGGGAAGAAAAGAAAGAAAAGAAGTGAGAAGCAAAACTTGGCATATGTGTGGTACTTGTGTTACACCTGCACTGCTATTGTGAGGCTGGATCCCAAGGRTGTTCACTGATGCTGGGAGGTACCAACATTGCCAGAGCCTTGCCGGCATGCAGTCAGGGCGTGGGCTGCCAGCCAGCCATTGCTAGGTAGGGTTATCCCTTCCATGGCTGGAGGGCCAGTCCTTTGGCAGCTGCTTCCTTTTGAAGTGCTCAAATCTTACTAAATAAGAGAGCATAGTGAGAAGTCCTCTCAGTCTGTGAAAGTGGGTGCTAGTGATAGAAGTTCTTTAGTGACTGAAGAGATTGAAGGAGGGCTTATATTAGGAGTTCCTCCTTTTGGGGAAGAAGTAGGGTACCACACTCCTTGTTTGTGGCATCTGGTTTCAGATGGTTATGGGCATATTTCTGCGTGCCCAAATGTGGCTGCAGTTGCTTGCTGGGTTGGTAAAGCTATCCCAAAGCATGTGCTATTTCTGTAGCTGCACCGCAAAGCGTGAAGGCAGTAATGAAGGTGTAAAGAAGGAGCAGGAACATGGGGAACCGTGCTGCAAGGATGGCTGAGGTTAGCCCTGGGGCCTGGGCTTAGCAAGCCACTTGCTGTGCACGCCAGCTCARCAGGTGAGCATCAGTCTGGCTGCACAGGCATGGCAGGTTGTGGTCCAGCAAGTGTGAGGAGCTCATAGGAGTTAACTGCCACCAGCACGGGGCCCCTCCACGTTGTGTGGCTGTGGTACAGGGGGTCCGTGTGAGGGCGAGAGGAAGCACGTCCTGTCGGGTGGGTGTTGCTGTCCAGGAGCTGCTCGATCGTCTGATCTCGGGCAGGCCATAGGAGGTCAGCAGTCAGACATTTTCCTTTCAGTTTTCTAGGTCAGAGATTATTTTCTGTTTCAGGCACGTTCCACGTATCTGGGAGTTCATCTCGGATATTGCATTGGCTGCTACTTAGCTGGTCAAATTTCATCTTTAAAGGAGATCACAGCAGGTTCAAAAGCCAGACCTTTACCAGTGGTCTATTAATTTTAATTATTTAATTTCATTGTATCTTATCTTTTGTTGTTGCTGTTGCTATCAATTTAAGACCAGAGAAACTCTTAAGACTGTGTGGTTTAACCTCTTGTATAGGACAAGATTTCACTATTGGCCCTGCATCCAGTGGGGTGCTGGTGTGCCAAAGTTTCAGCAGCTCCTGGCATACTGGGGCTTCAGTCCTCATTTTGGAGCCTTTCAGCTGCAATTTTTCATTAGATCCTGCTAACATGTGCTGTGAGAAGATCTTGAGTGTAGCTAGGTCCTCTTTATTGAGTGTTCTTGAACTGTGGTATAATATGAGCACGGCGGCCTAGTTGGTGTAGGGGATTTGACTGGTCTTTAATCTTGGAGTCTGGAGGGGAGATGGATTGTTTCATAACTCTCATAAATCTCCTGCTATTACTTTCAGAATTATTTTGTTTCTGTTTTGTAAGACTATGCTACCCTGGGCAGAGGAATCCCATTTGCAGTGATGGAGAGCAAGGTGTGTCACAGAGTTTGGACCAATTTTTGTTTGTGCCCTGTGTTGAAGGTGGATGATGCTTTTGTTGCATCTCCTGGTCTCAGCCCAGCTGCTTGTGTCTTGACAAGCCTTTGCTTTTGAGACTAAACAAGAGTGCAGGATTTGCTCCATATCCCACTGGAGACCACGTATATCAGAAGAAGGGAGGAAGGATCCTCTTTGTGAATGTGAAAGCAAGAGTCTAACGTATTGCTGTGTATGGAGACTGGCAGAAAAATGATAAGCACTGAAGAATGATTTTTGGAAACCTAAGTAAGGATTTTCCCATAAAATCCGAATTCTTGATATCCCATAAATCAGTTTGGGTGACTGTATATATATATATCTTATAGATATTATATGTTTTTGAAAGAACCATTTCTTTACAAAGCTGTATATCTCTCCAGTGAACGGAAATTTAGGCAAAAGTGATGCATGATATCGCTGGAGTTGAAGTTTATTTGGGGAATGTCTTCCATATTAATGGAGACAGAGGGCTGTTCAAACACATCTTCCTAAAGCCAGTGTAGTAAGCAGCCCAAGCAAACATGAAAATTAATATTGAGTCAAAGCTAAATATTTAAGTTAAATTTTCCCTGTGAGGTTGATTTGTTGGTGGTTTTTTTGGTGTGGTGTTTTGTTTGGGGTATTTTTGTTTTTTCTTGTTTGTTTGTTTGTTTGTTTTTTTTTTTTTAAGTGGAAAATACAGCGTCCATAAAAATCAACATTTTGAGAGGATTTTCGCAAGCAGTTCTAGCTTCCCTGTTTTGTTTCCCATTGATAGAGATGTGTCACTTCTGGACTGTAGCTGGAGTCGCGTAAATAGGATGTTCTCTCATCCTTTCTCTGAAAATATTTGCTTTGCTCATCCTAACAAATTCCCAATAGTTTAAAAAACAATTTCTCTACTTCTGCAACAAATTGTAGGCTAGGGAAACGTACAGTGATGGTGTGTGCTGTCTCTGCTTCTCCCTCATTTACCCGAGAAGATTGTTTTCTCTCGGCTTGTGTTAGTGAAGCTGCAGTTAGCATCCCTAGGAGTGGAGGTGCCAGCAGAAAGCGTTGCTGTACCTTAACCTGCAGAGTCAGCCCAGCTTGGAGACCTTCCTCCACTTGCAGCTGTGCAGATACTTTCTGTCCATTTGTAGCATGGCTGTTTGGTTCCTCCCTTAGATACATAGAGTTCAACTTCCTCTTTCACCTGTATCTTAATGTTATTCCCTTAAAAGGACCGGTTGGTGCATGGCAGGGTTTTGCAAACCACAGGCAAACGTTGTCTGGGTTAGTGGTGGTCCATACACCATTGCTCTGGGAGCTTAGGCTTATGGTTAGAGGTTTATTTGAATGGTGTGATATCTGTTAACACTGGAGAGGAATCAAAGTGTTGGCAGGATGCATCGTGTGTTACCTGAGAAAAAAGAGGGAGCCTGGGCTCATCATCCTTTCTTGCAGGACCGGGAAATATTTTTCTACTCTGCAGTGTGCACACCAAGGTGTATTAAATTCTGGGCACCTCTGTGATGAAACTCGGGGCTGGTGACGTAGAAGACTTGCTTTTATTTCTGCCAGACCAAGGAAAGGTGGCTGTACCAGAGCAGAGAGGGTTTGGACGATCATGTTTAGTCATTCCTCCAGAGAGCTCTGTTTTCAGAATTTCTGTTCTACACAGATTATTGATACCCATGAGGTGTGGAGCTCCTCTTTGCTAATTTTAACCTTGCAGTTTGGGGGTGTATGGGGGGTGCCTTGTGGTCTTCCCCCCCCCCCCAAGTGAGATTTCTGTGTGACAGCCTGACTCAAACTTCAGGGATCCTTAGCTGTGATTCTTGCTAAAAACTAGCTGGTGAACAAAAAAAAACCACCAACAAAAAAAAAAAACCCAAAACCCCCCCAAAAACAAAACAACAAAAGCAAGACCTTAATTAAAAATGTAACTAAAAATGAAAAATCTACTCACCAAAAAATAAATACCTTTTTTCAAGGACAAGTTGACCGACACTGGGATTGAATCTCTGATCCCTAAAATTATATTCTTTATCTCTTATCTAATTTAGATTAAACGATAACAAGTCCTTAGGTAACAGCACTAACAGTTTCCTATTTTCTATGGTTTAAGGCCAAAAGGTGATTTATGTAAGAAACCAGTGTTTACCCCAGCACTGATGGTGATTTGAGAGACTGAAACCATTTCAATGGGATAAGATATAATAGGGAGGAAATATCCATATAATTCACCAAACAGATATGCATGGATCTTTTCAGAGAATTGTGTGTGTTTAATGTTACTTCCGCTTCATTTATCTGACAAATTGGAACACTATTAACCATATTTTAATCATAATTTTTTTTTTCTTTAATCTCTATTTCCTCTAGCAAGGTTGAGATTGTTCAGCACTTCTAGGAAAAAGAAGGAATCAAGTTCCTTATTTTTTATGGAGCCCTGAATGTTGAACAATCTGAGCCATGGATGCTTGATTTTTTTGTAAAATTAAGGGTGTGCATGAGAATATATATAAAGATTCAAATATTATCAAATATTTATCATGCAAAATCCTCAGAAGAGTCTTTGCCTTGAAAAACAATCTTCTAACGTTTCCTTTACTTTTTCAGGTGGATTTGGAGCCAGAAGGCAAAGTGTTTGTTGTCATCACTCTTACAGGCAGCTTCACAGAAGGTAAGGGAATTATTTTGGCTTGTTTCCATTAAGAGCCGGACTCTGGTGTATACTCTTGCCATCAGTTACCAAGCGGTATATAAGCGGATGGCATTTTTCACACAGGCCATGTGCTGTTGTGTGCCAGAGATTTCTTGAGTGATGGGGGAAATCTGGAAGGGGCTGTTCGTAACGGGTCACGCTGTGTGTGCCCTCTGCTCTGCTGTTGGGCTGATCTCGAACCCAGGGAGCTGATTCTTGCTTGATCTGGTTTGTTTATCTGAAGTTGTCCTTCAAACGGATTGTTTTTGTCACTCGTACTTTTCACCTGGGTGCCTCTTGAAGGGCAAGCTAAGGAGCGTGTAGAGCATGTTTAAAAAAGGACATGTTTAAAACATCTGGGTGATTTTTATTCTATAATGATTCCCATCTACTTCACATGCATTTCTGTTTCCCGAGTTCAGTTTGCACAGGAAACTTAGAAGTTTTTTAGTGCAACAGCTGCCCTGAAAAAGTATCCAGGCGGATTTTTTTTCCTGTAACTATCTTTTATAGTGTCATGTTTTTAATTTCCCTGTTGTTTACTGTGATACCAGCTATGAGCGTCAATGTGAGCTCTGCTGGAGGAACCCAGGAAATCTGGGATGGGGCTCAGAAAAAGGTTATTTTCTTCAGACCTACACCATGGTTCTTATTTGTTCTAGCTGCATTTGCTGGGGGGCACTTTCTGTACAGAAGCCAAGAATCAAGGCAGGCTCTGCTCCACTGTCTGTTACCTGCAGCCTGGGAGAGCTGGATTTTTAATGCTTTCTCTTGTTCTGCCCCAGAAACTGATTGCTCGGCACAAAGGCTGTGCTGGGGCTGCGGCATGGGCAGCCCACCCTGCCGTGCCCTGTCTTGGACGCGAGGAGGGTGCAAGCTGGAGGGGTGCTTGCTTCAAGGGTTACGGGGGAGCTCTGCTCTTCTGCCTAGCAGTTCCCCTAGCTTGCACCTTGTGCTGGGTGCCCAGGCCTGTCAATGCCCCTGCCTTTGTTTTTCAAATGCAGGTTTGAATACAAGCTTGTGCTTTACTTGGATGCTTTTGGGGAGCTGTCTCGCTCTTGCTGAGCCGGCAGCCTGATGTGTGCTGGGGCCTGGGCAGCTGCTTGATGGGGAGCTGCTGCATCAGAGGAGCTGGTGAAGCTTTTGGTTTTATTTGGGTGGTTTACACCCCAGGAGTGCTCTGCTCCTGGCAGAATAGCTGTGGCCTTTTAAAGCATTTGAGCCCAATCCAGTCTGTAATCAGCTGAGCCACACCTGAGGGCCTAGCGAGGGTTTGCAGGGAGATGGTGTCCTCCTCCTCCTCCGCACCCACAGCCCCGTGGCATGGAAGTGGTGGCAGGGTTTGCAGACATCCTTCCCTGTGTGCAGCTGGGGCTGCTCTTACTCCTAGGGACCGTGGGCAGGGCGTAATCCTGCTTGCAGGAGSTATGTTAGGAGGGAGACATGAACAGAAAGCCTGGCTGGCTTTGACTCCTAAGGAAAGGTATGGTCTCGGAGTGATGGAGAAGACGAGGAGTATCACACCGTGGCACTGCAGCAGGGCAGAGGACCAGAATTCACTCTTCCAGTGAAGTTCACTTTCCATATAAAGCTGGGCAGGCCACATAGCATCACTACAACTTTCAGTTCTTTATCTGTCAAGTAGCAATGCATGTTTTACTCTGCCCAGGTGTTAACTCTGGGGTCTGGGAACTGCTCTCACATTTATCCATGCGCAAAATGTTAACATATCATTTACCCTCTCTCCTCTAGGGAGATGCTCCCTATAACTATGCTTTGACAGGGAGACATGAAGATTACATTTTCAAGTTAATTTGGGAAAAGCTTTCTATTTGTAAACAGAGAACAGGGAGAGTGCAAAGATGCGCTAGGGAGACGTGGAGGACTCTTTTGCAGGTGCAAGGCAAGACTCTTAGGCAGCAATAGGGGTGAAAAGGACATTAGGAATTGGCTTTAATTGCCTATGATACAGCTGATGATGGAGAGAGAGTTGTACTGAGATCAAGAAACTAGAGGGCTTTTACTGACCAGCATGCCAGTTTGTATCCACACGCAAGCGTGTCATGCTTGGCCATTTAAAGCCGGGTTGAGCAGGGATGGTGGGCTTGAGCATAAATCCAAAGTGTGGTTTAAACTCATGCTGGTGGCTAAGCTATTAAGGCATGTTGCTAACGAGGTCCCAAAGATGAGAGATGGAGAACTCAAATGTTTGTACCGCTACTGCTTTCTGAGGAAAATGGGAAATGTTGGAAATAGTTTACTTCTCTTTCCTCTGTCGTTATTGAGGATGTGTGGACTTACAGAACAGGAAGATCAAAGTGGCTCTTGGGGCTTTTCTTGACTGGTTAGTCCCGTGTGCAGTCACATTTGGAGTTTCCAAGAATAGACATAATCCAGGGCAAGCCTGGGTGCAGATACTGACTTCTCCCAATCATTGGATAGTGGAGGCATCCGTCAGGGAGGGGTTTCCTTCTGAAAAATGGTGAGGTTTCTTTTATAACATCATGTTTTATTCTATTTTTTTCTTCTCATTTTTTTCCTGGAAGTGTGAAGGCTCAGAATTGTATTTGAAATTTAAGTTTTTGGAAAGAAGTCTGAGAATAATTCACAACAACTTGAAACACAAAAAGGGACTTCCCACTTGTTTGCTGTAATCTGGAGGGCAGCCGCTACCACATCCTCACTGCTAGTTACGGCTAATGTGTCAGAGACCACTCAAAGGCTGTGTGTGTCTATGGGTACAGAGCAAACCCAACGTTAGTTCACATTAGACCCCACCAGGGTGGAACGTAGACCCATGTGGATATGGTGTCCACTAAATATGACGTTTAGTACTTTTGATCATTTTCTTGTGATTTATAAATGGTTAAGCATGTAACTCGATGCGTTTCCTGCTCTGAAAAGGATCCAGCAATGGTGACGTGGTGCTGCAAAAAAAGCCAGACTCCAACAGGTAAAAAGAGCAACATGGCAGTGTCCATAGACCAGCTCTTCAAGCCACCCACAAACTTTTTTAGCAGCTCTTGCCTCACCGCTTTCAGTAGACCGTGGGGACAAAAGGATGATGTAGTCGAGTCAGTCTGACCTGTGGGGAGCATCTTCCCTTGAAAAGCCTCTGAGAGCTCCACTAAGCAAACGTTGGAGGGTCAATGCCTGCTGCTGATCCTCACACTGCCAATGCGTGATTCATCTCAGAGAGGTTTTATGCCAAGCCAGTTGTTTTAGTTATGGAAATAGCCAAATTCAGGGTCTCAGCCACCATCGTCTAACTCCAGTAAAATAAAAGCCCAAGAAGTGGCTAAAGAGAGGGGGGAGGAGGGGAAGAAGGACACCCACCCCCCCCCCCCCCCCCAAAACCCAAGCGAACAAAAAAGCCTGAGATGTTAGGTCCACCTGAGACTGAATTATTTTGTTGTCCTAGAGAGCTTACCCAAAATAGACAGTCCTGGTGGTGTTGGCAGTGTGTACTTTCTTTAGCTTCAGGATTGGTGGGTTTTTTTGTTTGATCAAAAGTTCTTTTGACCAAAAGTTTTATTTGGTTCTGCTTCACCTGCGGTGGGGATGGGGAAGAAGGGTGGCCCTCCTGCAAGGGGCACAGCATGTCTGACAGAAGCATTTGTGTACTGTGAGAATGAAGGCAGTATAGAAAACGTACAGCTGCAAGGAGGTTAGTCCTTTGTAGGTTCCCATATGGCTCTTCTGTCCATCAGTGTTAACGTGCTGTTTTGAGGCAGGGAAATATGCCTGTTTCATGTGTTAAAAATACGTGTAATTTTTCAGGAAGAGAAAGGAACGGAGCGACAGGAAGCGAGGGAGGCCTAGTGAAATTATCCCTGCCTATCTTTATTTTCTCTGCTGGATCTATCTGTTGCTGTGCTAAGCTATATCTGATTATATTAACTCCGCTCATTCAGCTGACATTTCCTGTGTCCAAGAGACTGGTGCAAAATTAAAATGAAAATCTCCTTACCTCAGGAGGAGATTACCTCTCCGAGCATGACCGTGTCTCTGCTGGCGGTGCTGAGTCCTGGCGGTGCTGGGTCCCGGCACCCGGCTGGGGTGGAGGGAAGCACCCTCTCCTCCAGCCACCTCCCTCACTGACCCAAGACCTGTTTCACTCCAGGCTGTTTTACAGAGAAGGTGAGGACTGACTTCTGCCTGCCAAACTTCAGGCATTGCATAGGAATTGATTTTTTTTTTTTTCCCCCCCCCCACTACCGCCTCCCTCCCTCAAAGAATTTTATTTAATCTTTCCTGGGGTTTCTTTATTTAACCTGCCTGATAATGGGATTTTTTTTTCTTTTTTTTTTTTCCCAAGTCATCAAAATTATGATTGCTTTTTAAATTTCCTTATTCTTTTTACTCTGGATATTAATATGGGCTTTTTTTGCTGATGGTGTCTTTAGCATTTCTTACATCTCTATCTCTCTCTCTTTGTGTCTCCTTGCCCCTTTCTCCTTTTAAAATAACAAAAATGGCTTCTCTGAGAGGTCTGTCTTTGCCATGGACATGCCTCATCCATGGACGTGAGGCACGTTCCCAGCTGAGGAGCTGGGGATGGGAGCAGGGCGCAGCGTGCCGTGTGTGGGACCGAGCAAAGCTGTAGCTGTCAGAAGGCAGTTCAGCTCTGCCCAGCCCTGGGGACCGCAGGAGCTGTGGTTTAACTGAACCGTTAGTGTCCTGCCTCCCTCCCTGTGACGACCCATGTGTGTGCCAGGATCTCTGAGATAATCCACAAGATCTCAACTCTGTTTTAAGACTCCTTTAAAGGAAAATTTCTGCTTTATTGCTCTCTAAAACAGGTAGTGCTGCGTAGGGTGTAAAGCTCCCTAACGTTGTTCCTCTCCTCCTAACCTTGGCCATAACCATTTCCAGGTGGGTGGCTTCTGAGTAGGGTCTTCTTCCTCACCACTCCTGGAAAGCACCTGGGAGCACCCTGGCAGGAGGACACCATTGACTGGGGGCCATTGYGGTTCTCCAGCGCGGTGTGCCCGAGTACCGTTTTTCTGTGCTCTCCCGGGGTGTCATGTAGGTCCCCCTGGCTCTGGTTGAAGGTGACCTGGTGCCTCTGAGGAGGATCTGTCTTTGGGGCTTGTGTTGTTCATAGCAAGTGACTCTGATGCTATTGGGGTGCCCCATCAGGTGTTGCACAGTCGGTGTTGCTGGCATGAATTCAGACCTGCTCTCCATTACTTATCTGTCTTTGCTACTGAATGCTGGTTTCAGCTGTGAAAGGGCAAGCCATGAATTACTTTCTTCTTGGGCAGGGGGTGATTGATTTGAAATAAAAAGCCTTGCAATGAGTGTGGGTGAATTACTTGTGTTGTTGGTGCTTCTGAACATCTGTGAGAAGTTAGTAGAGATACTCAAGAGCAGGTGCATGGTCAGGGTGTTTTGCTGCAGCGAGGCCGCACTGGACACTGAGAGGCCCCAGGTATGTGCCTGAAAGACGGCGTGAACCTCTCTCCCTTGCAATAGTGGAGTCCCAGAGCAAGCTGAGTCCCCTCACAGCTTTGCATGCAAGGTGTGTTGCTGTGCCTTCAGTTTGCCGCCTCTCTTGCTATTTGCTCTTTTTAATTTTGAGCTAAGCTAATGAAATTAATACAAAGTAATTATCTGACTGAATTAATGAATGAACCAAGCCCTGTAGGAAATAAAGTGCTTCTATTTCAGTGCTTCGAACTCTTGCAATTTGCCTTTTTTTTTTTTTTAATTTTTTTTTTTTTTTACGTTGTCACTCAAAGTGATAATTCTGGCTTGAAGTTCAATTTTAATTTCATCGTTGTGAGGTAAGTAATGGTTGTTTCTTTTCTTTCGGTGKCAGGAAAGACAAAGACAAATTTGAGTTCTGGGCAAGAAATAGAACAATGAGAATATTGAAAAGCCAAGTGACTTGGTAGAGCAGATATAGCACCCATTGCTAAATAATTAATATCAGTAGGCTTTGCAGCAGCAAGGAAGCCTGAACCTGCCTCTAGAGCAGGAAATGCTTCTTTAGTTTGCAGCTGTCACATCATGTGTTTGGGATGGTTTGTTCTCAAGCACGAAGGCTCTTAGTCTTTTGCTGCCGTTTTTCTTAGAATACGTTTTTCTAACGTGAAGTGTTTTTTGTCTTAAGAAATAGCGTTTTCTCAGACAGGCACCAGTAAAGATCTGCAGCCTTAAAGTCTCAAATGGTATATAGGTGTTGTGCTGAGAAGGTCCTTGCTCTGTACGGTGGTGTAGCTCCTCAGCCCCACAAAACCTCTGTGGCAGATATGTTATTAGCTTCTTGCAGAAGAGGGAGAAAAAAGATGTTTACCAGTCCTCTGTAAACTGCAATAATGACTGTTTTCCGCCTGTTTTTTATAGTCRAGGGAATAATTAATGGAAACTAGGAACCAGGAATGAAAAATGCCCTGTTCTCAGCCCCTGGCTAGTTGGGCCACTCTTCTGTTTTGGGTTACTAGCCCAAGCAGGAGAATTTTAAGGCATGTAGTAGACACTGTCCAGAGAACCTCCCAATCTAAATAGGCAATATCAATGCAGAATAGGATAAAGAAAGTTTTGCTATCTTTCATTCACAGCCTGAGAATGTGGAGGTCTTTAATGTCTAGCCCAAAGTCTTACGTGGCGGAGAGCAGCAGGACGTGTCTTTTTCTATACCCCTGTATTTTTTTTCCAATGCCTACACTTTTTCCAGTGTTTTACACTTGTCACATATGTGCATGCTGCAGGCAAGGGATTTCCAGGTGCACCCTGTGTTGGTTCAACTCTGCGTTTCCAGATGGGAATGGGTCAGAATAACGTCGAGTCCCGCGGGTGAGAAAATCCACCCGAAGTGCACTCTGGAGAAGTTTGAGCCCTTGCAGATGCTGTGCATCTCTGCGTGGGAGGCAGGTGAACTTCACTGGATCCCCAACCTTGCTGGAAGATGTCAATCAGGTTAAAAAGTGAAAGGCAATTCCAGAGGCTGATCTTGAAGTCCTGAGCAGGTATTGCTCTCCTGGASGTCAGACTCTACAACCCTGCACTCCAATGGAGATGTGTCAGCCAAGCCAATGGGAGCAAGAGCAGCTCTATCCTTGTCATGAAGCCTCCGTGAGTTAAGCACAAGGATGTCAAAGCTTCTTAGCAACACTGAAGATCTCGGGAGAGAATTTCTAAGACAGACAAACCATGAAGAACCTCTTGGAGATCCTTTTCACGGGGAGGAGCCTTTGGGCGTTCTGAGAAATGTCCTTTGGGCTACGAGTTGCCATTAGGAGAAGGGGCTGTACTGCATCTTCTCGAGCGCTGCCTTTCACTTGTCCTGTTCAAGCTGACAGCGGCATGAGAAGGGGTCACTGTAATGAGACACAGCCCAGCCTTGGAAGTTAGACAAAGTGGATGAACTTGGGGATGATGAATAATTATTACTGTTTATGSTGGGAGGATAGTGTGAGCAATTTTTTTAAAGCGAAGCCTTCAGAATTTACATATTGCATTTCACATTTAAATATTGCAGAGAGAAACCAAGTATTTTTACGCCCTGGCACTCATATCTCACATATGCCTCTCCTCCATTTAAAAAAAAAAAAAAAAAAAAAAAAAAAAAGAGAGAGAGAGAGAGAAAAGGCAAGTTTGGTAAGCTCTGAATTTTCACAGGAAAAAAGGATTTCAACAGGGGAAAAAATCCCAGCCCAAAACTGTTTATTCCTGATTGCTGAAAGATCTGATCTGATACAGGCCAACGGCATCCTGGCCTGTATCAGAAACAGTGTGGCCAGCAGGAGTAGGGAGGTGATCGTGCCCCTGTACTCGGCACTGGTGAGGCCCCACCTTGAATAGTGTGTTCAGTTTTGGGCCCCTCACTACARGAAGGACATTGAGGTGCTGGAGCGTGTCCAGAGAAGGGCAACGAAGCTGGTGAAGGGTCTGGAGAACAAGTCTTTGAGGAGCGGCTGAGGGAACTGTGGTTGTTTAGCCTGGAGAGCAGGAGGCTGAGGGGAGACCTTATCGCTCTCTACAACTACCTGAAAGGAGGTTGTAGTGAGGTGGGTGTCAGTCTCTTCTCCCAAGCAATGGCCTCAAGTTGTGCCAAGGGAGGTTTAGATTGGATGTTAGGAAAAATTTCTTTACTGAAAGAGTGGTTAAACATTGGAACAGGCTGCCCAGGGAAGTGGTKGAGTCACCATCCCTGGAAGTATTTAAAAGACGTGTAGATGAGGCGCTTAGGGACATGGTTTAGTGGGCGTGGTGGGTGTTGGGTTGACGGTTGGACTCGATGATCTTGGAGGTCTTTTCCAACCTTAATGATTCTATGATTCTATTTAGGCCCTGGAAAATGATGTGCTTTGCTCAGCGTTGTGGAAGGACTCTAATGCAGAGCTAGGAGGTGAACAGCACCCCATCCCGCTGCATATCCACAAGACCACCTTTATTTCTTGGAAAATGATCCATTTGAGCTCCACAGCTATTGCAGTATGTCTAATGCTGAGAGGTTTTTGGCAGTAATTCATGACTTGCCAAGATCTGCCAACTGCTTAGATATCCAGACATGCAACAAACAGCAATATCAGGGTTAACTTTACTTCCTCAGTGGGCTGTGTTTTGTCTGGACTCTGAAACCTAGATATAAATATGCAAGTTTGCAATCTGCTCTGGGATTTCAGTGTTCCTGGCTGTAATGAGGAACAGAGATTTTTGCTTTGTTTTAATGGAAGGAATGACAGTGGTTCCCAGAGGAGCTTCAATCTATCTACTTGGCCTTGGAGGACAGTGTTGCACTGGAGCAGGTGTTTGTGCTGCAGTGAAGCAGGGTGGCAAATGTGGGCTGGAAGAAGCAGAGCACGAAGCCATTGAAGGTTGGGACTGTGATCCTGTGGCCAGGGATGATGACAGCAGCCCTGTCCCCAGCTGCTGCGCCCTGCACTGGGGGATGCTGTTTCATGGCCATCTTCCTCTGCACCCATTGCGGTCAAGGGCCACCTGGATGATAACCTTGACTGGGATGAAGCGGGGGGGCCCCATACACCAGCACACATTATGGCTGGGCCTGAATTCCCCTAGATCACAATTCACAAGGTACTTGGCTGATGAAATAGGTGAATGGCTGTCCAAAAGCCCCAGTAGTTTACTTAGGGTCACCCTGTAAAACTGTAGCAGAAACTGGAGAAAAAAAAAATACTGACAAAACCACACCATTTTTTTTTTAACCTCACCTCCACCAACTACTAAATTAGGCTGTGTCCCACTTAACATCCAGGTCTGTCAACTCTGGCTGCTGGAGGATACTCCTAATTTAGGTGGTACCACCACAGGCAAGGGTTTTCCTTGTGTCTGGGTGTCTGGCAGCCCAGTCTGTCAGGCGTTCAGAAGTCCCTGTCACCTGGCTGCTGTATGGGGCAGTGCTGGACTCAGTGCGTGAGTGGATCTGCTGGGCCTGTCGGCATGAGAGGATGCGCGAGGTAACAAGATGCTGTTGTGCCACAGTGCTTAATTACCTCAATTTACCTGGAAGGTATTCATGCATGTGCTTGAGGGGGCAAGGTTCCCTCTGGCGCTGCAGACCTAAGGAGGACCAGCAGCATCAGTCTGCTGCATGTTGTGGATGTTGTGGCAGTCGATTCCCGCATCTCACTGGAGCGGGGCAAGATCTCACTAATAGCCAAGCAGAACGAGGTCTTCAGCCTTAGGCGAGCTGGCACAGAGCTGTAGGAAGCAGAGCTCGTCTTCTAGTGGCGCTTTCAGAGGCGAATACTCATGCTTGCAATTTATACGCCCCTGTTTTGGGTAGTTCCTGAGCGCACCCAGCATAAAATGCTGAGTTTCCTGCTCTTCAGTGCCAGCTGTTTTATGTTTTCTGGAGTGCTTCAGCAGAAATGATTCAGTTGTTTTCCAGAATGAGATGCTGAATCAAAATAGAGCTTTGAGCGAAGAGATCCTGATGTTGTTTTGCCAGGGTGACCTCAAGGTTGGCAGAGGAGAGAGTGGGAGGGCTGAGAGCCTCCGCTGTCTCCRTCTGCCTTCTGCTGTCTTTGGGAAAATCTACCCATTTGTGATCTTCTGGGAGAAACTGCATGAGATCAGTGTGGCTTTGAGGGCTGTGGACACCACCTGCACTGAGCAGGTTCCCACCTCAGTGACTGTTCCTCCTGGCAATGCCGAYACTGCTGGTAGTTGCAGATACGGGACTGAGGCGGTTTCATAATTGAGGGTAAATCTGTCTGAAAAAGATGCTCTTGGGTTTTCCTTGGGCTGGCCCCGCAYGGGGCCAGTTCTGCGCCAGCTGGCTGGACTGGGGAGCTAAGCAAATCTGGAGCAGGGATGTGGGTTGGTTTTGGGCCAGATCCGTCCTCTGGTTGAGGACGGGGCGCTGTGGTGGGGCAGGAGGGGGATCCCCGGTGGTGGCACAGAGGAGAGAGGAAGGCAGGAGATCTGGCTGAGCACGTGTCCCGCTCTCCATGTCCCGTCTGCTGGGACGCGGGGCAAGGACAGTGAACGGTGGAAACACTGGGAAAAGTAACTCGGAGAAGGAATAGAGCCATAAGAGTCTGGAAGAAGGACAGAGAAGAAATATAAGGAGAGATAGAAGGAAATAGGAGACTGGTCTGGGGAGTGGTGATGCGTGGGTRTGGGCAGGAGCTATAAGGAAGAAGCAGCTTGAAGAAGCTCAAAGGGTTAAAGAAGGTGGGAAGGGGAGAATATGGACAGATGGATGGTAGAGGAGCTGCAGAGGACAAGGAAAGGCTGCAGCAGAAGAGTTGTGACCAGCAAAGCCCATTTCTTGCTAGAATCTGGAACCAAGGTTTTAATCCCAGAATCTCGGCTCTTTTCTGCCGTCTAGCTGTCAAACTTGTTGAGCCAGTGTATCTGTCCATCGCTAGTACTGGATCTGCACAGCAGAGCATAGTCCTTTTCTGTGAAGTATTCCCCTGTCAGTGCTATCCTCTCTCCCTGGGGCTGTGTTTTTGAGACCACAGCCATGCTGATGAACCAGGACAGTGGAGGGCAAAGGCTGCTCCAGTTCCAGTGGATGAACTTATTTCCAATGGTAGTTTTCTTTGTTTAGAAAACTTAGGAAATTGTCTTAAAAACAGAAACCTTTTCATTTGAAAGATATCACTAATGTTAGAAAATCAAGCTCTCAAAAGTCAGGTAATGCTGAATTTTTGTGTCTGAAATTTGTCCTTCCTATATGTTCATGATACAGACTTGCAGATCACGCTTGCAGATCAGCAAGAACAAAGGCAGAAAGGCGTTTCTTCTCCAGCCTGCCCAGCTCAGAGTACTTAAGTGGTGGGTGAGGAATCTGGGGCCTCAGTCTGGTCCTATGCACGTTTTTACCTGCATTGTCTCTGGTCCTGTGTTTCACTTGTGAATGTGAGGTAAGGCAAGAAAAACAAGTCCTTCAGAGACAGGCTCCAATGTTGCACCCAAAAGGGCTGATGATAACTTGCACATGAGGGCCATCGCACACCTTAGCTATGGAGGCACCTTATGTCCCCTGCAGTGGGCACGCAGGTCTGAGTCCAGCAGCACACATGGCTTCGGGCTGTGCTATAAGGAGGAGTGCAGAGCCTGGATGCTAGGGACACGGACCCTACAGAAGGCACAGCAAAGTCTGGCTCATTTTCCCCCTGGATTGCTTTCTCGCCCC
This sequence comes from Phoebastria nigripes, assembly GCA_035582835.1. Taxonomy (NCBI): domain Eukaryota; kingdom Metazoa; phylum Chordata; class Aves; order Procellariiformes; family Diomedeidae; genus Phoebastria; species Phoebastria nigripes. The sequence goes on along the minus strand of JAYKAV010002899.1, from coordinate 2,666,523 downwards.
ACATCGTACTAATGCAGCTGTTTGTGGGGTGCATGGCAAACCAGATTTGGGAACTGATCCGGCTGGAAAATGACTATGTGGAAGGGAGTGCTGGAAGGAAGGCAGGGTGCTGTATGGGAGGAGAACTGCTGAAATCCGTGAAAGGGCTGTTGTGAGCATCAAACCACAGGCTGGCTTTCATCTCCTGTCATTTGAGCCTAAACAAATTCCCTCCCTGTGTGTTCCTTCCCCATTGAGGGACTGGGAAAAAAAGATGAAAAGAGGTGCAGGTTTTAGGTGTCTCTCACAAGCTGTTGGAGAGAGTGACTTTCTTCCCGCTCACCCACCTCTGCTTGTTCATTAATTGAGAGGAGTGAGATGGGAGAGCCYGCGGGGAGGCAGAATATGTACTTATTACTGCTGCTCTTACACCTGGTGGAAAGGGCCACCCATTTGTGAGAATAAAATTGGTTGGTGGCACCAGTGGCCGTCACGGAGCTGGTGAAACCGGCAGGGTCGTTCCCTCTCTCTACGTATAAAGAGATCCTGAGCCAAGGCAAGCAACACCCTCTCCATGTGGCACCCAGCATTTTTAAAGCTGTATTTGCATGGATTTGGGACATCTGCTTTTGAAATCTCAGAAATGGAGAAATATGTATTGCAGGGTGAAAACCCTGTTGGGGAGGAGATGGGGAAGGGGGATAGATCAGGACTAGCTGTGTTAGCTGCATGGGAAGCTGTCAGGGACAGCTGTGTTTTCTGAACATGCCGCTCCTCCTGGCCTGCAGCCCTTGGGAAATCCCTCTGGGAAATAATAATAATCTGGCAGCACTAGGAGGGGTGCGGTGCATGGCAGAGCAGTAATGGTCCGTGCCATCTGCGGAAGTGTTTTACGACGGGCTGCGCAATGAAGCCAAGTGCGATTGCTAGCCTGAGCGCTTGAGCACCGAGTATTTCCTTGCTGCATTACCAAGGTGGGGACTGTCTTGATGAGAAGAGGTGCTGCTTTTTGGCAGATGTCTTCATGGTAGCAATAAGCTTGGAATACAAAAGGCTGAATGTTGGGGTTTGTTTGTTTGTTTGTTTATTTTTTTGTTATTTTGACAGATGCTTTGCTGTGGCAGCATCTTGCTCAGCCCATGGTGTGTGGGAATCTGTGTGGGAGAGCAACATGGTAAACAACCTGCTTTTTAAGGCTGTTGCAATTAGAGAACTTATTAGCAAGCTGCCACATGGAAATCTCAAGAGTACCAGGGATCGGCTATGTAAGCAGAGCTGAGTATGCGGCCAGACCACTTGGGCTGGGTCTGTGAAACTGCTGGGTGACCAGTCGACCAGGAGAATCCAGGTATTGCAGGGAGGTGATTCAGGTGTTGGTCATCCTCCCAGGTGAGCACAAGGCCAGTGCACCTGCAGGGACTGGGGAAAGGCTGAGATATCACACAATAGCAGTCAGAGGCCCTGACAGCAGAAAAAGGGGAGTGTTTAACTTGTCCTACTTAATTAGCTCTCTCAGTTAATTTGTTCCTGACTAGATTCCAGTTGTGCTTTGGGTTACAATTTGCTTTCCCACTGAAAGGTGCATTGCCCCTGGTGAGGAAGGCTTGAGGTTTTGTCCTAGGGATGGCTGCCATGTTGAGGAACGTGGTTGCCATTTGTGGAATTGCTGCAAAACTGTGGGTCCTTCTGGATACAAGCTGCTTGATAGTCCCATTTCAGCTGGCTTTCTGTTGATCCTGGTTTCTTTGTGCATTTGTCTCATGTTACATAAAGAATATTTTCCTGGTGCTCCTTCTTTGAGACAGATGTTAAGCCTGTGTCTCTGGAAAAGTTGCGCTGCTTAAACATAAAGGCATGAGTTTTAAGCAGATTTAGGTGATTGTAAAACCTTGTGTGGACACTCTTGTTTTAATACCAAAGCGGACAATTTTAATTCTGAAGCTGGCCACATAGCCCCAAAGAAGGATGTCCCCAGAGCATCTACTTAAAAATAGCTTTAAATTGCATCTGGTTTAAAAATAGGTTTAACTTGGAGCTCGTGCTTCCCTGTGTGGGTAGAGCCTCCTAATAGCATGTTGTGATACCTACTACGCAGCCACCTACAAGCATCAGCGAGTTGCTGATGGTTACAACACGCACGAGCCCCAGGGCATTGGGAGCAGGGGAAGGTTCAGGATCTCCCTGCTGTTTGCCCAGCCTGCCAATTCTGCTTTTCTCAAGGATTTTGCACAAGTGCTGGTAGCTTTGACCTATAAATGCTGTCACTCCGTTAGTGCTACTTCTGCTCTGTAACCAGCGTAGTTTGAAATCTTCTAAAACTTACGGTGCAGAGGACTTCTGGCACATGAATTAATCATGGAAAAGATCAAAGTTGCTTTGTTAGTTTTATTTTCCTGTTTTTAATGAATAATGTATTTAAATGGTTTCCTTCCCTAATAAATCACATCTCAACATTTTTCTCTTGAGTTTAATAGGTGGGAAGGACTAACAGGACGTTTTACAATGGAAATTCACTTGCCTAAGCACAAGGAAATAATAATGATTATAATTGGTGACGGGAGGAGGGAGAGGAATCAGTTTAAGGCTCTAATGAGCAATGCAGTAAGAAGTACAAGGTACTAGTATTATTTGCACATCTTAAAGTAAGGAGGAGGATTGTCCCCATCTTATGATAAAATTGAGACTGCAAGCAGATGTGTTGTTCGGCCTGCAGCTGAGGAGGGGAGGCGGTTATTGCTGCCTGTTTCTCACTGTTTGTGTGGGTCAACTTAAATTTTTAATAATAGGGCGTTTCTGGTTTGTGGTTTTTTTTTTTTTTTCCCCTCTATTGCCGGATCAATGTGACAGGACTGGGTTATGGAGCGGTTGCAGATGGAGTCATGCTGGCAGGTCTGAGATGGTAGGGAGGGGACTGCATTGTGAGGAGGGAGCAGTGGGGCTGGGGTGTCTTCACCCAGCTCTACTGCTGCTGGAGGACCATGTTCAACTACAGCTGGAGGGAAGCACGTGTTTGTCATCTCGCTGGATACGACCTGACTATAATTTATCTTGCTTTTCCAAACCGCGTGGGTACTGTGTGCCTCCTGCTGGGTACTGGGCAGGTATGAGCTGGCCTTCCAGTTAGAGTTCCAGGCTGGGGCTCTGAAGGACTCAGTTCAGTCCTTAGGTTTCTGCTGTCTCCCCCAAGTCCTTCCTCTAATTCAAAATAAAATCCTTCTCTCCTGGCATCTCCTCTTTGTGCAAGCTGAGACAGTTCTTCTCAGCTATTATCACCCCAGCCTGGTCTCTCTTGCAAACAGAAGTATCATGAGGTTACCATCTCCAAATGAATGCAAAAACCTGCAGAGATGGAATGATAAAATGGAGCACAGGTAAAACCTTTCTTGCTCTTGGCAGAGAAACAAGCACAGGGTGAAAAACGGGGCTGTCCCCTTCTGTCTCTCACGGTGGTGTGGCTGTAAAGAGAAGGGAGAGGGAAGTGGCTGTCCCCTTCAAACACATCCTCCTTGGCAGCCAGCAGCATTTCTGCAGCCTGTGGCCTGGAAAGCACAAACAGGCTGGCATGCAGCAATCTCTGTTTGAGAACCTGGTCTCTTATGGCATGAGGTTGTGCATGTTCRCTGAAATCTTTTGTTATCCACAGTATCCCATTTGCTCAGTTCGTTACTCACTACAGAAATGAATGGAAAAGCTTTTCCATTCATATTTTTCAGCCTTGCGCAATGTGCTGAAGTGCCTTGCTTCATAACTGTCAACATCCACAAGCAGATGCCTAAAAAAATTTTCCCAGAAAGAATTTGTAAAAGCAGATGAGGAGAATAATATTTTTTGAGCTGCCCTCTGCATGTCTGAAAACCTGTGTGGCAATCACGATTAAAACTCTATGCAAAATAACSTGTATGGTATTCATAACCGGTCGGTAGGCTCGAAGCGGCAGCAGAATACTTGTTTTAAGTTTCTCAAGCCGCCTTCTTCCTCCTCCTCTCTCATGTTCTCACAGACCTTATGCAAACGGATAAAAAGCAGCTATTCCTCCTTCAGCCCCAGCACTAGGCTCTACCCTCTGCTTTGCAGCCCTCTCCCCTCCTGCACGTGTGGACGGCTCCCCAGCAGCCATGTACTGGTCACTCCAGCTCTGCAGAGCTGTCCTGTTGTCCCTGGCAGTGCTACATCCAAGTGCAAGAGACTGTGAGTGAAGCAAACTGAATGCCCCCGAAAAGGTCCTGGACCCTGGTTCCCCACTGGTGAGGTGAACAGTGAGGTTAGTAGYGATGGATGGAGCAGAGCTGTAGCTGGTAAGCCTGGGAAACGTGGAGATGTGTCCTGTCAGCTTTGCTATCTCACCTACTGGTGCCACCAGAGCTTTGGTGTCCTTGTGTAATTCTAGAAATAAGCCTATGGTGGGCTTTTGTAGCAACAGCTGAGCACTGTCATGCTCACTAATATTGTTGTGTGAACTTCATTGATCCTGTTCTCACTGCTGCCACACTGAAGCATCATCATTCAGTCCTAGTACTCAAATGCTGCTAGTCACTGAGAGCTGAGGGTGAGACCTGAGATGAATTTATGTCCTAGACCTGGCAGGAAAACAAGGAAAATGGATCTGCCCTACTTCAGCACTTGGACGAGAAACAGAGACCTTGCCTCGAGTGCAAAGTTCTGTGATTTGATGCAGGGATGATTACATGTTTTTGCATTTCCAAGACTGCTGATAATGCTGTTTCATACTCATGAGTGGGAAAACTCTCTTATTTTTTTTGGAGTCAGAGCATCATTGTTCCCGTTCCATTGACGGGTTGGCATCTTAAAAGATGAACTGCCCATTAACATGGGTTTTCTGCCAAGTCCTAGTAGACGACGACCTAGTCCTGCCAGCACTAGCTGGCTCTTTCTGTGGTCTTCATACAAAACTTTACCCAGTTTCAGAGRGGAAAACGGCAGCTGGATTAAATGTAAGTCCCGGCCTGTTTTTGATGTGCCACATGTTTGCTTTGCAATGAGTCTTTCCTGGGATTTGAAGCAATCWGGTTTCGTGCACAGACTGGCAAAAGCAGCAGAAGGACAGAAACTTTGACGGACGTGAAGTGGAGGAGAAACTCCGTGTGGTTAACACGACCTCTGCGGATGTGGCTGTTTTCCAGCTGGCCGATTCATGCGTCCAAGTGGCTTTTGAGGGGAACTGAAGAGAAAACTCTGCAGTAGTTAGGAAAAGAAAGGTTTTCACTCTGCAGTGCTAATACTAGGGAAGCAGAACAGTCAGCAGTGGAAATACCACTTTGGGTTGTAGCCTTTAAATCCTTTTCCCTTTCCAGAGTCAGGCTGTCAGCCTCTTCTTCAATGCTGTGTTGTGTTTATAATGTTTTAATTAGTAAGGCTTCCTGTGGTTTTGACCATCCACGGGATTATGATGATAAAACTCCTGGTTAAAAGATACCAAGCCTTTGTAAGGGATTTTTGTTGTAAGATATGTGTTTTCTGGCTTGGAAAATAAACATCTTGGTTCATTTTGGTTTAGCCTCTGTTTATATTCAGTAGATGTGAGGAAGCCCGCTGTTAGGTAAATATTGAGAGAACACCTCCATACTGATGGCTAGAAGGGGTGGGTGTGTGTATTCATTCCCCCTCATTTACTTGATTTGGTTTTTATATTCTTTTCCTAAAGCACCCATTACAACTCACCATAAGGGCATGGACTAGCTGAGTGTTTAGGCTGATCCGAAATGGTTGTTCAGTGCTGCGGCGCTTGTGAGAGGCAAGGGGTCTGTCAATCCGCTATCTTGCTTTTTACAGTCTAGTAAGTTCAGTGGTTGGTCTCTGCCCYGTGCTCGTTATCATTCAGCGCAATGGGATCTTGCTTGCTGTGCTCCCAGGGGAGCATAGGAAAACGTGTATACTGTTACTGCTACTAATAAAAAAAAGGCTTAATTAAGTTTTAATCTGTTAGCATTATTGCTTTAAGGCTTTTTACATTGCTTTTTGAATATCTTTATTTCTTTCAAAGGAAAATCCCATTGATGTGTACAGGAGTATAACGCTACAAAATGTCATGTATCGGGATGTACCCAAACAACCTTTGTTGTGCTGGCATTATAGCAGCGGTTGATAGCACGACGGTGAGATTGATTTCCAATAGATGAGACCTGACAGGCTTTAACTACTTGAGGCAAACAGTTACACACACAACACTTCATCCTGCAGCTCTTCCTCTTGTCTTACTGCTGTAGTTACGCCAGCACTGTAAGGACTTAACTGAAATTACCCCTGGAATAAAAAATGGGGGGGAGAGAAAGCGGGGATCTCTGGCCAGGAAGGGCAGGATCAGGTAAGCTCAGGGGACAGATAGGGCAGCATAATGAGGCTGCTGAGTGGGTGAGCGGTGTGCTAGTGCATGCAGATGTCCTCAGATGACTTGGTGGGTTATTTATTCTCCTCTCCCTCTGTATGCATAATTTCCACTGCCATAAACACGTGTTAGGCATGAGTGGAKAGGAGGAAAGGGGAAGAGGCTTTTTAGTATTTAACTTTGTAGTTACTTTTGCACATAGCCAGGCACAGTAAATACCCCATAGTTACAGGCGTCCAAATTTAACCATGGATGTGGACAACTCCCTTCACTGAGCAATTACTTGCCTGTTTTTATAGCAGTATTTGGACATTTGAACCATTCATGGTGGTTGTTGCTTTACCAGAGATTAGAGGCTTTTAAAAGTCTGGGTCTCCTAAAGTGGTCTAGAGCTGCTTTGTTTTGTAAAACTCTCKCCGCATGCAGAAGGAAAATATATATTCTATAGGAAACTGGCCAGAACACAGAACATGAACGGGGAAAATGTCTGTGGTGACTTTACATCCTCTGACACTAAAGGTGAGAGGCACAAGGGGCCGCTGCGTCGGCCACCCTGTCCACTAGTAGACCTCAGCTCTGCGCTGATGGTTTCTGCATGCAACCTCTCGCCCAGCAGCGCTGGGAGCCGTTTAGCAGATGTGATAGGTGTGAGCTGAGGAACTGCCATCTTGGTGGTTGGGGAGGCTGGTTGTTAGGAGGAAGGTGGTTTTGGTAGCTATATGTTCCACCATTTCAAAATCACTTGCGCCTTGTTGGAGGATTGAACTTGCCTGCTCAGTGGTGTGGTGTGTGGGATGGGTGAGCACCCAAGCCCTCTGAAAGAAGGATTTATTCTGTGGGATGTGGTTGTATATGTAGATCCACTAGATCACGTGGTAGATGGTCTCCTGCAGCTACGCCTGGGCCTGAGGTGTGGCAGAAGTTGTGGTGTGCTCTCCCTCCCCTTTTCGCTCAAGACGGCATCAGAAAATGGGAAGAGCAGTACCCAAAAGAGCTGATTGTGTATGAAAAGTAATCCAGGCCTTGCTGAAGTCAGTCTCCTGCTTAGTAACACTTAGATTTGTTATAATGTAATGTGAGGTGAATATAAGCATGGGTGAGGATCACCTGGAAGATATGCAGCATCTGGAGAAATTGGCAGGGTAATGCAGCAAAGTAGTGTGGGAAAATGTGGGACCTGAGGAACACTTTAAATATGAATGATGCTTTAAAAAAAAAAAAAAAAAAAACAAAAAAAAATTACGGATGCTAGAACAAAAAAATAGATGCTTTAAAAAAAAAAAAAAAAAAAAGACGACGAACTTGTGGCATGTATTTTAATGGAAAGTGGGTCTGTAAGATGGAAGCTGTTACGCTGCATATGAGATATGGGTGGCTGGAGTACAGGAGATGGAGGCCAAGTACAGCTCAGAGGAGAAGGCTCGAGGCTGGCTATGGATGTGATCCACCAGTGCAGGCAGCATGGAGACTTCCCCTACTGCCCATGAAAAGACAAATGCCTGTCATTACTTGGCCTTCCTGAACCATTTCAAAATTGCAGTCTCTCTGAAGGCAGGCAAACCACAGGGATGCACAGCAGTGTCCCACTTGGTGGCTTTGCAGGCCACCTTTGAGTATCCCCTATTCCTGGTGCAAAGGGCTGGTTTGCTCTTGGCTGCGTGTGGGCTTCTCGCTGCATGGGAGAGCACCAGGGGGGCAATTACCCCATGCTGATCCTTGAGGGAAACTGTAACAAAACCAGAAACTACATGGGCTAAATTGGGAACATATTCTCTTAAAACTCTGGTAAATGTGAGTGCATGAACTTAAAGGGCATCAGCTGTTGGCCTTCTAATGGAGCAGCTGGTATGAAGCAAACTGGTAACTGGGTTGCTTCTTTAGGCAATTTATTTATGTGCTTGTCRCCCACTCACAAACCCTGCTCTTCCCTTTCTATGCCTTGGAAGTTCTCCTGTACATGCTGAATGCCAAGATGGAATACTTTGCCAATTGAGGTTTTTGGCCCTGATCCAGGAAAACACTTAAGCATATGCTTAAACCTAGATCAAGGAGATGTTCTCTTGAATTTAAAAGTGGGCAAATTTTGTAATGCTATAAGGAATTTTTTATAATTTTTTTTTTTTCTTTAATTCTCACATGAAGCTGCAGGAGGCTTGGGCTCAGTGAAGGAACTGGCTCTTGATCTTCCTCTTTTGGGGAAGAGGGATGAACTGGCTGACCTCTTGAAGTTCTTCTCAGACATGTTTCCTATGGTGGATAACGAGGCTATTGAAATTGTGCAACGATGATTGAATGTTTGGAAGGGATATTAAACCTCCACACATCAGCTCTCACTTCTGGAGATCAAAATGACATCTTGTGTGTGGGAAAGAGGCAAATTATCTCCCAGCTGCAGGGTTCCTCCATCTTGCTGTCATGTGTTTCTGGTTGCCCACTGACAGAGGCAGGATGCTGAACTAGATGGACCAATGTTCTGATTCAGTCTGGCAATTCCTGTGGTCCCCTGAGTCCTGTTGACTTCAGTGAGAATTAAACACATGTCCAAGCACTTCCCTAGAAAGGCAGGCTTTTCTGTGCCAGTCTCTCTGCCCAGCTGCTTGAAGCTCTGCGGTGAAGAAGGCAGGTTTCTGTTAAGTGCTTGGATCAGCCCTACCACATCCTTTTTTGGTTTTTTTGGGGGTTTTTTGTTTGTTTTTATTTTAATGGCAAAATCCTAACTTATAGCATGCACTTCCATTTTAAAAATAAATGCAAGCTGTCTTAAAGTCAAGGCGTGCTCCATGTCACAGTTATGCCATCAGGTAGGAGGTTTCCATTAGTGGCTGTGGAGGGGATGCATGCACAAATGGCTGGGAGAACACAGCAGGAAAAAAACCTTGAGCTTTATGGCTGGCTTTGCTTCTAAACCTGTGTGGCAAGAGTACCGAGAGGAATACATCGTGTGGCTCGCAGCACTTTGATGTGGCTGGGTTCAGTACTGACAGGATGGCTTCCCTTATCTCCACTCCTACAAAGAGGACCAGGAAATACGCCTGTGATGTGGGACTCTTACATTTCAAGCCTTGATCAAGTTGACAGCTTTCTCTTTTTTTTTTNCCCCAGTGGTTAATCAACAAAGCTAGTTGAAAGCAGGGAAATGCTCTGCCCCCTTTTTATGGGTAAATGAAGTGGTAGGGTAACAGCTGTGTTTGGGTATTGCTACTGATCCACTGCTCCGGGWGGATCAGATGGGTGGGAAGTTTACAGACTGCCTGTCCCTTCCTGTGTCATTACATCCGTGCAGAGGGTTTGGCAATAGCTGGCGTTTGTCTTGCATCCAGTCTGCGCTCAGAACAGGAGTCCTGAGTACGTATGTCAGTGCACAGGCACCTCTAGCAGACTCCATTGTGTGTCCCTAAAATGCACTTGTTAGCAGGGCCTGATCCTATCCTTCAGAAAGCAACTAAATTGAAAACTGCAAATTTCATTTCTTTCTTCTGAGGYGAGTGTGCCCCAGATGAGGCTTTGATCTGGGAAGCTCAGCTGAGTCTGACCTGGTCTGTGCAAGGATCCCAGAGACCAGCTGGCTGTGATTTGCAAGTCAGATGGCTGCTGCTGTATGGGAATGGCTTTCTTGATCTAAAGCTCAGTTCTGCCTTTTAAGAGTGACTTGTTTTGTGTAAATTGAGCTTTGCTAGGAAATGGTTATGTGGCTGAACTAAACCCATTAAAAAAAAAAAAAAATTAAATTAAATTTTGGGACAATTCAGATTTGAATGCCAGCAGTTCTGGGTCCCTGCCTCCCAGAACTTTAAAATATTATCTACCCTTTGGAAAATGAGCCCTTTAAAGAAAGCTGAGAGTGGCACATATCAAACAACTAACAGTCCTTGAAAAATTAGGCTGTGCCTTTTTATCCAATTCAGGAAGCAAAATTGCTACAAACGGTGGTACTGAAGTGTAGCATGAGAAAGTGGATAAACACCATTTGCTGGGCAAGGCATCGCTTTGGCTTGGCAAGCGGGGCACTGCCCTGCGGGGCTGGTCGGTTGGTTGCACGCAGTCATGTTTTCAGGCGTTATTGCCCAAAAAGCTGTGAGTTATAACTCATTAGCCTTGCTTCTGATCTGTTTACAGCTTGTGAATTAATGGGTTAGTGACATGTCTCAACATGGGAGAGGAGTGAGAGGAAGATGGGAAGGGGCGGTTATTTCTAGATGAAGAACGTAATTTTGAGCTGAAGGGGCCTTTGCAATTAACTTCCTCTGTTGCCTGTCCTAGATGCTTTCCTTGTTCTAGAGCATGGTCCCCTGACTTCTAAACCAGGGATGTAATYGTGGTCTTTGAAAGCATTTTGTGCCATAGCAAAACCAGGAGTAATAACTGTGCATGTTTGTGTTTTTTTTTTTTTTTTTCCCCTCCCTCTGCACAGGGACTCTCCAGAGGGATCGAATTTTTAAGAACCTCACTCGGAAACGCCAGCGGGCGATGCGAAGGCGAGTGCATCAGGTGAACGGGCACAAATTCATGGCTACCTACCTGCGACAGCCTACGTACTGCTCACACTGCAGGGAGTTCATCTGGTAAGGATGGCTCGAACGCGGTGGTGTGGAGCTTCCTGTCCCTTTGCGTTTTGGGGACCAACATGCCACCCCGATCCTGAATCAGTCACCCAGCACTTTACCAAGGGCCACCAATGTGATTCCCCTTGGCCGTCAGGTTTAGCAGGGTACATTTATGCTGCAAACTGGAGTCTACTGCAGAGAGGCCAGAGGTGATGTGTATCTTGGATGCTGGAAGCAAACTGGGAGGGTGTGGGGATGTGCTCACTTGTGAGCATAGATACTATTTCAGGTGGGAAAATAACCCAAGCAATCTGAAGAAAGACCATAGATATTAACTTGAGTGGAGCTTTGAGATTACACTGAGAAAAAAACAGTTGCTTGAAAGACCAGAGAAAATGCCTGAGAACAGAAAAGCCGTCAGAGGTGTGAGGTGTGGGGTGATACATGTGGGGGAGTAGGCAGAGCAGGGAGAAAAACTTAGATATGTCTCAAAAGAGCATGGAGTGGGAGAGATAATAATAGGGTGTGGGCTGCTGGGATCAGTCTGATAAATGTGGTGCATGTGGTAATAAAGTGAGGTATTTCAGAAACTAGAGTGAGGGGGAATATGGGGAATAACATGCATGTTGACAGCCTGTCCTGTAAGCTACGGCCCTTGCAGTGCTTTGTTACATGCTCTCATCCCTGTGCTGAATTGCACCATTATTGCTGGGCAGTTTTGTCCCGGGGATCTGGTCATTTGGGATCCTCTTGAATTTTGGCGCTCTCTTCTGTAAATGATCTGCAAGAAGACTGGCTTTCTGAYGTTAAATCATGTTCATATTTTGTTTTGAACAGGGGCGTGTTTGGCAAGCAGGGATACCAGTGCCAAGGTAAGGTGCTCTGCTACTGCACGGCATGTRTGTAGGATGTACTGTCTCAGGAGCACCCTCCTGTGCTGTTGGGACGTCCTGCGGTTACAAGTTCTCTGAAGTCACCACTCCTCTTCCTCCCCAGCCAGCCAAAACTGTGCATTTGAGCAGCTGTCAGGCTGACGGCTTGCATGCACGCAGGAGCAACCACCTACATTCATGCAAACACCTAGGTGTCCGGTTGCTGTGTTTCACCCATGGTTTTCCTCCTGTGCAGATCCACTGAGTTGCTGAGTACATGCGACACCCAGCTAGGATTGAGAGATCCAGGGTCCCTTCAGGACAGTGTTCAGCTGGTATTGGGACACAAAGTATCCTACTGGAATGGCCGCCCTCTTGCTTTTTCCACCTATGTAGCTCAACAAAGTGAAACTAGGGATGTGACTTCAAAGGGCAGCCTTTTAGGCTGGCACAGCGCTTTTGCATGTTTTGGCTGGATGGCTGTATAGATGTATGTGGTGCTTGTTTGCACTTAATTATTGTTCTTCCTTTCCCTTTTTCTATGGTAAGATTTTTTTTTTTTTTTTTTATTTGATTACTTGCCTCGCAGGTGTATGGTCACTCAGTATAGCCTTCTAACACAGCCTGTTTCTTGTGCAATGTAATAGGGCACTGGTGTCCTCATATGAAAGGAAGCTACATGTAAACAAAATGGATATACTGCATAAAATTTCTGGGTGAAAATGAATGTTATTGATAGACCCTTATGAGTGCAAGCTTGAGTCAGCAACAAACAGAATAGTGTGGGACCCTGCAACACATCTGCAACGTACAGTTTCCATTACAAAAATCCTACGTAGACAGTAGCTACGGCCCTTGGTGGTGTCTACAGTGCACGCTGGGTTGTGGAGTGGACGAATCCAAGTTCATTCCAGCCAAGCCAGCTTCAGCCCTGGAGAGAACTCAGCTCTGCTTTAGGGCTGATTAGCCCTCTTGATGGGGACTAGCTAATTAGCCCAGACACAGCACCGTTCTGCTGCAGTTATCCAGCTCCCAGCATTGCACTGAGCCTTAATGACAAACTAACCTGGGCAGGACTCACTCGGCTATCCAGTGTAAGAGATGCTATGCCACTGAGATGTAGGGATGGCTTTTGATATCTCAGCTGTATATTGTAATATTGTTTGTGTATGTTGTGAGAAATACTCTCCGCTGGCTAATTTCAACAGCATTTTTTAGTTCATTTGTGAAGTTACACTGTTATTTCTGTGGGTACCACCCATATTTTTATATAGGCAGCTGTTTTCGAGGCTGTATGAATGATCTAGTGCAGAATTTCTGTTGCAATGGGTTGGAGATACATCTCCAGATCTGTTACGAGATTTTGGAAATTCCAAGCCACCGATTATTTTTCACATCTTTGCAGTGTCCTGATGATATAGCTGAGCCTTAAAGAACCCAGCTGATGGGTTGATGTGTTCCGAGTCTTTCAACAGCTCTTTTCAGCATGCCTCTTTTATTTCCTAGTATGCACCTGTGTTGTACACAAGCGCTGCCATCATCTAATTGTTACAGCTTGCACGTGCCAAAACAATACTAACAAGACCGATCTCAAGGTAAAGTCATGGTGGTTATTTTGGGTCATCATAATTTGTGAATCCTGAGGTTTTCTGGGTTGCTGGGGGTTGTCCTATAATAGAATTTACTCTGTTTTATCTTTATTCATAGATTTTTAAAGTGAGGAAGAGTGATAGGGACATGCATAAAGGCCATGCAATATCATCTGGTTGTTCTTCTGTTAATTCCAGTAACTGGTTGGACTAGCACATAGTTTAGGAAGGCACGGTGTCTTCATTGGAAGACATCAAGAAATAGCAAATCCACTGTTTTCCTTGGTAATTTTCTTTCATGATTAACTGTGTTGTCATCAAAATTTGGTGCCCAGTTCTTAATGTGGATCTCTCTGGCTTTAAAATCTAACCACTGGTCTTTGTCATGCCTCTTTTTTTCTGGTAATTTAAAGTGCTCATTTAGTCATTGCTCCACACCTTTACTCTCTGAAATTATTTATGTAGTAATAAAGAACCCTTGCATAACTTGTGTTTCTGAAGGTTTTCTTTCTTGCTAGTTTTGGCTGTATTTGACAGGAGTAACATCGCCACCTAAAACTGCCCTGTACATTGCATGTCTCATTTCTGTCACTGGAAATTGTTTAATAACTGTTTGAGGAAAATTCAGTTGAAATATTTTTAATCGGGAGGTAGCTCTGTATTGTGCGCCATGCAGAAACCTTCTTTCCAGTGCAGATAAGCAATTGCCTTTGCTCATTATTTCTTGCCTCCGAACTGCTGAGCTAGACTTCTTAAAATGACCTCTTGCCAAACCAGATGAAAATAAGTTAAAATGCTTAAGGCTAAAGTGCAAGTTAAATGCTGAGTCTCCTCACCCGTCGTTTAGGATTGTGAAGGGTTTATAACACCTCTAAGATACTTTAAAAGAAGACAAGGGTGAGGAGGCACCACTCACTTTAAACTCATTGTTTCAGTTGCACCCCTGACTTTTCTTTGTGAAGTTGTGGGTTGCCCCTCAGTCTTCCAGGATCTGCATGTTGAGACGCAAAATGGAAAGTAATGAAGAGGTTCAATGGGGATGGGTTTCTTCAGCCAATCTAACATTTTCTAAGGTGTCTTTTGAGATCTGCGTGGTCCACAGTTGGAAGAGAACAAGGATAAAAAGGGGATGAGAGCAAGCGATAAAGCGAAATGTGGGCCTGAAATGAAAGACTGTTAATAACAAGGAGGGTGAGAAGAGGAATGAGAATTTTAGGAGGAGCTGGTAAAACTATTCTATATTAAATTTAATAAAATCAACAGTTTGACCTAAAGTTACATGTTTGTACATAGTATGCAAGTTAATAATTTGAAAACCAGTTAGTTACAAAATGCTGTAGCTAACACAATTTATATGTGGCACTTCAGTGTGATAGGTTTGTGATGAGGTAATCCACACTTCTAATTCTAACTTGGTTTTGAGAATTTAAAATTGGTTAGGCAGCCCTTTTTAAAATCTGCTTTGTCAGGTAGTCCAGCCTGACCGGCAAGGAAACCAGAGCAGGCTTGCAGCAGGTGTGGTTGGTCACTCAATGTTCACTTGCAGTAAACCTCAGTGAGGTGATGGATTGGGACATTTTCTGAGTTGGAATTATTTTCATAGTTTTGCACTTAAATGCCTGTATGTAAATGAATATCAGCTTATATATATGTGTTTGAATTTTAAATCTGTGCTTTTCTTTTGGTGCCTCAGGTGACTGAACAGAGGTTTGGAATCAACATTCCTCATAAGTTCAGCGTCCACAACTACAAAGTCCCGACTTTCTGTGACCACTGCGGTTCCTTGCTCTGGGGAATCATGCGACAGGGCCTACAGTGTAAAAGTGAGCAGCTTCTTACTGTAGCCTTTTCACAAAATACATATATTTTTAGACTCTTGATGCACTGTGTGGGCTTGATTTGTGCAACCTTCAAGAGAAAGCCGAGCAATGAATATTCATCTTTGCAAGAGTTAACAAAAATGCTGATCTACTTTTTAATCTCAGGCTTCCAGAAGGACTCTACTCTGCCCTCTCAGCACAGCTTTGTTTAACTGGCATTATTGAAAGTATTCTTGGGTATTGCTTCTTCCTGCATTCATTTTTCCCTTTACCTGAAGGCTTTTCTTCAGCTAATGAGATAAGGCAATGAAAAGGTATCTGAGGGGGGAGAAAAGGGTCATTGCTTTAGGTTGACTACCCTGTCTGTCACACTGTTAATTTATGACAAAGCATGTCCTGGTGTTATGTTTTTGTTTCAGTGATCCAGACTGTAAACTCCTGTGGGTAACAAACAGTTTCTGTTTGCCTTCATCTCCCACAAGAGGGTGTATGTGTGTCCGCGAGTGAGAGCAAGAAAGATTTTAGTTTCCCACTGAACAATATATCTTTAAAATTAGATACCTGCAAATGCAGGGGAAGTTTGTTGTGAATTCTGTGGCATTATAAATCCTGATTTTACCTGCAGGCATAGCTGCAATGGTATTTATATACCTGACAAGCATGTGCGTATGAATAGCTTCAGGCAATGTGGCATCCTACTTGGAGAGTTTGGGGTATATTCCTGATTTTCAGGAGTTTATTCTCTTATGAGAGTCCTAATTTTGTTTCTGCTGAGATCAGTGGCAAAAATCCTTTTAGTTTAGACACAGGATAGATCCAGATAGGGGTATTTCCTGAAGCAGAATTGCTAAATTATTTCTCAGCAATAAATCCTTCCAAGTTATTTTAAATGTTCCTTTGCTTTTACTTTCCATCCCTACCATCACCCTGTCAGTCTGTAAAATGAACGTCCACATCCGATGCCAAGCAAACGTTGCACCGAACTGTGGGGTGAACTCAGCAGAGCTTGCTAAAACCTTGGCATGCATGGGTCTGCAACCAGGAAGCATTTCCCCAAATTCGGTGAGTCTTTTTCTTCCTTCCCTCCACCCCCCGCCCCCTCTATTTAAAACATTTACAACTGAGTCTTTATATGGGTGCAGGAGAAGTCAGAGACTTCAGTTATGGCAGATGGTGTTGGGTGGTGGACTGCATGAGTAGGTTGTTACTGTCTGTGGCTTGTGGCAAAGACTTCACCTGGAAAATGGATGTCTTGCATCCAGGTTTACCCTGACGGAGGCTTTAGTCTATAGGTGTTGCTTTGTTGTCTGCTTATGTTTCACAGTGGTGTGACTCCACTGACTCTTTTATCTGTTTGGCATGAATGCGAGGAGAATAAGACCCCAAACTAATTAATGATCAATATAACTCATGCCATACCTTTTTCTACCTTTCCCGTGAACACAAATGCACTGTCTGCATATGTGTCTTGGAATAGAGCATAAGAAGAGCTCAGCAAGAGGCCTAGGTTCTCTTCCCTGCTTTGTCACTGTTTTTCTGAGTGATTCTGGGGAAAGCGTTTCACTCTTCACTACAGTTTCCCCAGCTAAAATCTGTGGTCCCTGCCAACACATCATCATCTCTGGTTTTTGCTGTCCAAGCCGGGGTCCTAGTCAGCTTGTTGCCAGGGTTGGGACATATGTGTACAATTTCTGCTTGTCAGTACTTAAGGCATCCTAAAAATCCAGCTGTTGTATATCTGAGTCTATTCGGAGAGTTTAAAACACACTGTAAGAGCTTGAGTGAAAATGGAAATCAGAGCTGTCATTTGATAACAAGTTTTCATCACATTTCCTTTGCYAGCAGTTTTGAAAAGTGGGTTGGCTTGAAACCACAATAACCCGTAATAAAATGTTGGTCTATTTATTTTTATTTGACCAAAAAGAAAATATTAAAACCCAAAACATACTTGCCAGACCGGGTAAATCTTCTCATAGAGTTAGTCAGCTACATCGGTTGACCACATGATACTGTATCAGCCTAGCCTGCTCATTAGGCTGTGCTGCCCCTTTTGATTTCAGTTGGTTTGTAGCAAATGAGACTTTCTTACCTCTGCTCTTCATGCTGTAGCAGTTCAGGGGGACAGTTATCCTGGGAGTTACAGGGAAACACAAGTCCCACACTCCCTACTCAGTTCTGTAAAAATCAGCACTTGTTAGCATTTGTTGTTGCATAATCTGCACATCAAAAGGAGATGAAACCAGGAAAATAAAGGTCTGTGCTTGGTGTTTAACAATCTCTTCTCGTTATTTGGGAGCTAAAGGCTCTAGGTAAGTGTTCAGACTGTGCTGTAAGCTTAAATCTGTAGGGAGTTTTGCTGGGTGCTGTCCCGAATGCTCTTYGTTCTT
This sequence comes from Phoebastria nigripes, assembly GCA_035582835.1. Classification (NCBI taxonomy): domain Eukaryota; kingdom Metazoa; phylum Chordata; class Aves; order Procellariiformes; family Diomedeidae; genus Phoebastria; species Phoebastria nigripes. The sequence continues at coordinate 2,648,989 of JAYKAV010002899.1, read as the reverse complement.
CCCCCATGGCTGGGGTTGCCATTTCTGTGGCAGTGAGACAAGTTTTCTGTGCAGGAAGAATTTTGCTTTACACCAAAGTAGTCACAAGGTGGAGCTCAAGAAGTCCGTGTGACTTTGTTCAGGCTAATAAACTGAATAAAAGTACTTGTGGTTTATATGTGTACTCATACCTGGAGAGCTGTGAGCAGAGGGCACTGGAGGTTGACTTGATCTTCGTATGCTGCAAAAACAGAAGCTCTAGAAATGTGTGCTAATACTGGTACAATTCCTGAAAATGCAGACACCTCGCTGCTGGTGTGGGAATGAACAGCCTTCCATCGAATTTACAGCAGTGGAGGAGGCCAGCAGCCCAGCTGTGGGAAAGAAAAATATTTTGAAGTTTGGGTCCCACTGAACTGGGCTTTGAGTAAGAGTCTTAAAATCAGGTAGAAACCTAGGAGATTCAGATGAAATCTGCTCGGGTTCTAGATCTCACTAGCACTTCGCATATTGCAGGAATTATGCAGTCGTCCTCGCTCTGATGTTAGATAGGAGACTTGGATTTCCACACTCATTGTCTTATTTTTCTGGGGAGTGAGGATGGAGAGAGGCAGGCTTGCCTCTTGGATCTGCTGGGCAGTGGGTTTACAACTTAAAATGCCCAGGTCAGGAACCAGTGTTGACATCTCAGCACAGCTCTGCGCAGCGCTGAGGTTGGCCGGTCACACGTAACAGCTATGTGGGGTGGTGGTACCAACGTGCTTTCTGTTCCAGTGGCCATACAGTGCATCTGAACAGGTCCTAAACGGCCAGGTTGGTAGGTTGACTACTTGTGTACACCTCTGAGGCAAAAGTACAATTTCTATGCAGACTGATACTTATTTACTTTCCTCCACAGAAACTGGTTTCAAGATCTACTTTGAGACATCAGGGAAAAGGCAGCCTGAAAGATGGCAACAATGTTAGTGAAAGTTCAGCGAGCAAACTTGGGATCAAAGACTTAACCTTCCTTCGTGTATTGGGAAAGGGCAGTTTTGGAAAGGTGAGAGTTATTCTTGGCTCTTTTGGGGAAAACCGCATTCCCCATTTAAGAAGCTCCAAGGTAGATGAAGTTATTTCATAATGTGGCACACAGGCTGTCCAGTGGAGTATGCTTTGTGCAACTAGGTTGGTTACAGCAAGCAAGGAGAAAAGGGAAGAGAAAGCAAGCTGACAGCAAAGTGAAGAATTGGGTATCACAAAAAAGAAAGTTAGCAACCAAAGGAACAGCTGCATGCCAGGGCCCATACCAGCAATTGCAAGTGTGTGCATTAGCACTCATTTGGGCAGCATTTCTTGGAGCATGTAAAGACTTTTCCTTTAAAGGAAACAAGGCAGTGGTTTCAAATGCAGTGAGATGGGGGTTTCGTTTTTCTGCTTTGCCACAAAGCCAATGTGAAATGGTGCATTTGAATTTGATAACTGAGGAGGGAAGTGGGATGGATGACACTGCTCAGGGGGTTTGTCCTGGCACAGTGGATGAGCTTTGACCAGCTAGCCCCGTGCCAGACATTGGAGCAACATGTGTGGGCATTTTTATCTGGAGAAGCCTGCTGCAGACAGTAGCATACGTGTCATTGATTGTACACTGATGCCCATACTAACAGGCTGACTCATTTGCATCCACAAGCCTGGTCATAAGATAACTGACCTTTCTAGTGTGAGAAGGTGCGAGAGGCTCTGTGTTGCTCATAAAGACTGAGAGCTCAGCCCTTGCAATTCATCCTCCCCTTTGGTTTAGGTGATGCTTGCCAAGATGAAAGAGAGTGGGCAGCTCTATGCAGTGAAGGTGTTGAAGAAAGACGTCATTCTCCAAGATGACGATGTTGAATGCACCATGACCGAGAAACGCATCCTTTCCTTAGCAAGGAACCACCCATTCCTCACCAAGCTCTACTGTTGCTTCCAGACTCCTGTAAGTATAACCCAGGCAGTGGACAGCCTTCCTCCTGACACTGGCTGGCATGTTCAGGAGAGAGGCACTCTTCTATGTATTTGGTCCCTGGCCTGTTACAATTGTCCACCTTAGATCCAGGAGAAACCTCTGCTCAAGAGTGAACAAAGCACTCTGCAATATTCCATCTCTAACATCTGCTGGGCATTTGGCAAACAAAATCCTGGCTTGTTCTAGGCTCCCTAACAAAATGGTAGTAACAGGGAAGCCTTTTTTTTTCTCTTCCCTAGAAACATCTCTGTGCCATTGAATGTTTCCAAATGCATATGCGCAAATGTCTACAGACCTGCAGTGTCCTCCGGTTGCTGTGGGATATCAGGCTCTGCTGTCTTGCTACCTGCATTTTAACAGGACTGTATTTGCATTGAATTATCTGCAAACTCAATGAATTGTACTTGGAAGCAGGGGTAGCCTCCTGTATCTACTAGCCTTTGTATACTGCTCAGAAGTGAATGAAAGATCCTTCTGGGGTTACTGGAGAGGATCTTACTGACATGGGTGGACACTGAATCAGATCCATATACAGTTGGTATTTCTTCTCGTGTAGATAAGACAAATGATAGTGTTGCTGTCACCTGTGGTATGTATACCTCAGCGGAGGACTGCACATGTGCTGCCTGTCCAGCTTAGAGCCTCCTCTGGTGTGTGCATGTCGGTGGGAGCTTGTTGCTGATGTGGGTGGTGGAGGGAGGAGTGGCTGTGATGGAGGCAGTGGCCACAGCTGTGTTCCAGCAAGGTAAGTTTGAGAGGCCCTGAGGTAAGCTGTTATTAGGACCAAAGCATTTTCTGCAGTGTAGCTCTTCCAAACTGCCTGGGCTCCTTTCCAGTTGCTTTTTGTCCATTGCTAAATGGTAATAGAGCTTGTTTTCCTCTTAGAAGAGGCAGGAGAAACTTGCCCTTTTAATTGTGGCTTCACTCCTCCTACATAAACCCAAAATACTGAAGGGAAAAAAAAAAAAAAAAAAAAAAGGCAGACAAATACGCACCCTGCCACCCACCCGTTTCTCTTCTCACTGGGGTGATGCAACAGCCAGCTATGGAGTTTAAGAGTTGTGCTCGTTTAGGGTGGAGCCCTTGGGTAGACTCACGTAATAGAAATGAGGTGGTTTAGTTTTGGTTTTTTGTTGTTTGGGTTTTTTTTGGTTTTTGTTTTTTTTTGTTTGTTTGTTTTTTGTTTGTTTTTTTTTATATACAGCTTACGTGGTTCACAGAGCAGCTGTGCTGTATAGCAGAAACAAAACTTGAAGTTCACTGTTGTAATATGAAGACACAGGGCCCAAATTTCAATGGCTTTCCTGAAGTTCTCATGTAAAATATCAGAAAAGTCCAGTATTGATGTGTGCTGTTTGAGTTCAGATGCGGGATAGCAGTGGTTTTTGCCACTCATTGCTATGCCCTTTGCTATGGCTTTGCTTACTGAATTGCAATGTAGATGTGAAAATAGCAAGTGGGCTCCTGGGCTGTGTAGAGTATTTCCCATGAACTTAGGGAAGATTTCAGGTCACTGTGCTAGTACCATCCTTCATGTTCAAAAAAATGAATGCAATCTGCTATGGGTGCAGACAAGGTCTTCTGGGCTGATGAAGTAATTGCAGAGTCTTTTGCAAAGGGAAAAAAAGGGAAGAACTCAGCCTGTTTAGACTAGCAAATTGAAAGCAAAAAGAGGATCTGATTGATGTCTGCAGATGTCAAACACTGAGGAGGGAAACAAAGCCATCAAGATGCTGGCTAAGATTAAATGAGTCTAGACTGGCCATGGATACAGTTAGACTGGAAATGAAAAGGAGGTTGCTAAACAGTAGAGCAGCCTGGAACAGGAATTTCTGGACCAGCTTCTCATCGGAGGAGCAGAGGGAAGAACCCCTCAGCCCTTGCTGCCCTGAACGCAGAGCTGGTCAGTCTCTGAAAGGGTGCCAAGGGAGTGGTGCTTGTCATACATAGCAGGACCCTGCTATTGCCAGTCTTTCCCAGGTTCCTCTTTTACTTGAATCCCTCTTTGCTTTATTATCTGCATTGTCAGTAACAGAAAACCACTTCCCTCCAATAATAAACAAAACCAAGAAGGGAAATGTTTACAAAAGAAAAAGTAGATTTCAGACTAATGGGGTTCATCATGTCTTTCGTCCATGTTCTGCACTCAGTGACACCCACCTCAATCCAGCATAACCAGGTGTAAATTGCTTATAAAAGCATAATTAAATCCCTTTGCTATAATAGAGAAATGATTGCAACAGCAGGGTATTCATTGGACAGTCCTTCCAGGAGGGCTTAATCAGTACTTAGGGTTTCTGCTTGTTCTTTACATGGCATTGGGTTAGCCCCTCCATTAACATGAACCTGGCAGAAAAGAATACATATATATTAAAATATAACAGTAACCATTTATTCAAAATGTCGGCCTGCAACCATATTTAAAAATACCAAAGCACTTTCTTGTGTTTGGAGTTGGGGGGAGGGTTACACAAAACAATGCCTAATTTCACTTGCAATTACATGGAAACCACATCACGTGTATCACACTTACAGCCCAAACTCTGAAAATGTGGTATTAACGGTTCATGTTATAAAAAAACAAAGCATGACTCCAGTCTGCCATGGAGATCCTGGATAAATAATGACATACTGGGCCTGCCTTTAGGAATTTTTCAAGAACTAGCCATTTTGAGGCTTCTAACCATTCGTCAAAGCAAAGTCAGAGCCTGATCCCATAAGATGCATCAAGACAGGCTGGGACTAACTGGCAGGGTAGCAGCCCAGCTTGAAGGTACCTGGGRCTTATGGTAGGTGCCAAGTTCAGTATGAGCCAGCAGTGCAGTCTCAATGCACATAAGTTAAATTATGTACTGGGCTGCTTCAGGAGCTCAGGGGAAGTCATTATGCCCTCTGCTTGGCACTGGTGAGGCTGCACCTGGAATAGGGGTGTCCAGTTATGGGCCCCCCCTTCCCAGTTCAAGAGGAAATTGTGGAAACTGGAAAGGGAGGACCTTGGAAGTGCCTGAAAAGCTGCAGCAGTTTGAGGACAGAGCACTCAAAGGGTTTGAGGGTTTGGCTGGATCTAGAGCCATTTGAATTCTGACTCTTGTATAATGTTCCACCCAAACCAGCAAACTCTTCTGCTGACTTATGCAGCCTAGGGCTGACTTAAACAGCCTGGGGCATGTCTGTGCTGCACAGTGCGGTGTCATGTAGTGCTAGTAATGTAGCATTAGCTCAGCTGGCACAAGGACCAGAAACAGCAATGCATTGCCTGAGTTCATCTATATTGCTGCTACTTTTGCTCACCTGTTTTAGAGCTAGCTGAGGTTTTTCTGTGCTTACATTAGCTGCTGATGGTTTTCAGAAGGGTTTCCTGTTCTCTTGTGCTGCCTCTGTGCTCGGTGTGGTCCTAATTCAGTCTCAGCTGCAGCATAAGCGATACCCGCTAGCAAGGGCTGCTTTATTTGCCCAGGGTGGGCTGAGGCTGCCTGACCTCCAAACAGCCTCCTTGCTCTGTCACAGAGAAATATTGCAGCCACTAGGTGGTAGGAGCTGCAAGTGTTGTCTCTGCCTGGTATAGGTCACAGTTTTCAGAGCCTAAAGAGGAAATATTCGCTGCACAGCAGGTTGGCAGAGGCTGGACGTGGCCCTGTGCGTGCCCAGTGCTGGGCTGGGTGGTTTCAGACTTGCACCTCCAGATTCCTTTCCTGTGAAAGGCAAGGAAAGAGTCCTGCTGGTCTCTCGCAGGGGGGACAGTTTAAGTCCTGTTCCAGCTGCATCTATGCGAGGTCTTCCTTGCTCACTACATCTCTTTTTTTTTTTAATTTTTTTTTTTTTTTTTAATTGAAAGCCTTGCCTTGGGAACTTTCCACCTCACCTAAGCCGTTTACCTCTGCTTTTTCTAGGGCCTAAGAATCATCCTTTAGTGTCAGAGAAGATTATGCTCCCGCTGCAGTAATCTGTGAGTTGCTGACAGGTGCTGGGGCTGACCTGTGGATAATCATGGATCCTGCGTTAGGGGTCACAAGCACCAAAAAATGCTCATTTCTGTTTACCTGACACTGGTGTCATCCAACACCTCAACAATACTGTCCTAGAACGGGTGAAAGAGGCTATATGTATAAATAGCTAAGTCAGTAATTTAATCCTGGGGAATGTGGATCCTGGAATGTTTTAATTAAAATGAGTTTGCAGTAAGTAGGTCCTGTCTTCTTTGGGGTTTAGGAACCATCCTTCCTGCATGGGTGGTTTGCTTTTAAATCCTTTTGTCTCCATTTGTATGCATGAGAATGAAAAGGACTGGGGGAGATCAGCTTCCCATGCAAATAGTGTCAAATAGCTTCTGGGTTTTATGTTTATTGCCCTTATCCCTTTTCTCATGACCAAAGGGTGCTTCCAGGGAACTGTCCCCCAGGCGATGCTGTTTCCAGCACTGTCCTTGCTAGCCTGATCGTTATATGGATTTGCTCTCTGTGTGGCTCTGCTGACAGTTGCTGAGGCACAGAGCCTGCCCCTGTCATTCCAAAAATAGTGAGACACGAGAACTTGGCAGAGGGACGTGATTTTCTATAACGAGCGTCCTTCTGAGATAATAGCTAGCAGGGGTGCTATTGAAGCCGGTAGAGACTGGCTCAGGGACTCCAGGGCAGCTAATCATTGAACTGGTCCCATTTTATAAGGGCAGGCTGCTGTCCGGCACGCAGCTTTCTGCCCTCTTTACAAGCTGTRGGCTGATGTCATGCTCTTGACATGGAAGGGGAAGGTTTCTCCACATCTCCGCTGGCTCCCAGGGTGCTCAAACAGTTCTCCCAGGGTCAGTGTGGGCATCATGTCATGGATCACCCAGGTGTTTAAAGAGATGAGCCTGTATTTCACCTCCTAGAAGTGTTAGAGCTAACCTGGGGCCTTTGATAGGGGCATAATTTTCAAGTGAGGGCCCACCAGCCACCAGCAAAAGCGGTGGGACTGAGCAATGGCAGCTGGCTGGCTGCTCACCCACCCGTTGGTCCCTGGATGCCACAGGAGAGGTCTAGGTGCCCTTCTATGTCCTTGGAGTCCTTCAGTCATGGTCCCTTCAGGGGAGTCCCTTGGTCATGGTCCCTCCAGGGGATCTCCAGCATCAGCCTAGTTGTCCATGAGCCACTCCACTGTCACCACGTGGGTAGAGCCCAGGGCAGCCCCGGGGCAAAGCCTGGCATGGTGGAGGTGAGGAAGGCTGGAAAGGAAGCGGCAGCCTTGCCAGGGCTCTGGTTAGATGAACAAGCATCCTGACACAGGTCTTGCAGCATGCTGGGGGGTGGTAAGGAAGCAGTRAGGCTTCTTTGATGTTCTCTTTGAAAGGCACTGAGAGGGAGCCCTTTGGGAGCAGAGAGGACAGCTTTGATCATCTCCCAGGCTCTAAACCCCCAGCCTTCCCTCTCTGGCATGTCGGGGAGGCACGACTCAATATGYGCGTACACCCAACAGCCAAGTGCACTTCTTGGCTGCTTTTCTGCAAGCATTGAGACTTTTTCCCCTGTTCTTGAGCACTGAGACTGTTGCTAGCCCCAAGCCACTGTGCTGGAAGACCAGTGCATGCTTCAGTTTTGTTGCTGCCAGCCAAAATCAAGTGAAGATGGTGACAGGGACATCCTGTTCATAGGCCTGGCGTTTTCCAAAAGGCTTGGTACAGCCTTGTATGCCTTGTGGCCRTAAACACAGGCAAGAAAGGGAGGCATCCCACTGGGGGCTTGCTGCAGAGTCCTCCTGAGGTCAGGCTTGAAGGAGCTTGAGTTGTGCTTTACCTGGGGCCCTGGGGCAGTGAGTTAGGTTTTTTGGGGGGCTGTTGGACAGGGAGGTACAGGGGAATTTCCTCTCTCCACCTTTGCTCTCCAGTGCGGCTTCTGCGGGCGTGTGTGCCGTGGTGCCCTCACATTGGCTTTGCGACCACAGGCGTGGCAGTCGGTTTCTGCCTTTCTCTGGCTCCTGTCCTGTCCAGCACMGAAAAAAGGCAGACTGGTCAAAACTGTGTCTTTCTGTGGCTTTACAGTGTTCACATCCACCAAAAACCTATGCTGGCCCAAGTTGCCGGTAAACCAGATGTGTGAGACCTCCAAAGCCCGGTCTGAACGGCTCGGCTTTCTCTGATGTGCACAGCAACACATTGCAGTGGTCTCTTCGTTGCAGAAACATACGGGGTTGAGGGGTTTTTTTGTAGGCAGAGTGGTTTTGTTTGCAGAAGATGAAACAAGATCAGACTGATATTTCTGATTTTATCTGTGAACTTTGCTGGGTGTCCACACTTAGGCTGCACATTGAGGTGATACGAGCTGAAGTGAAAACATGAACTGAAGGGTCAGCTGCCATCATCGTGCTGTAGCTCCTGAGTGTAACTTTCCCACCCCTGGTTGTTGAGGGACTTTGGATGCTTGCATTTTTATGAAGCTGAGAAAATGCCTTTCTCCATCTGCAGTGGCTTATGAGAGAGATTGTAACTTAAACAAATTACCAAGCTTAGTGCAAGGGTAGCTGAAGGAGATGCTGTCACCTATGGTTAGCCACAGTATGTGAAACTAATATTTTTCTTTGGCCTTAAAATCAAGGAAGTTGCAGCATAAAAAGGGATCAAAATGGAAGCAACTTGCAAGCAGCCTGAGCGAGCAGGTGCCAGTCAGTATTAAGGAAGAGGGGAAAAAAACCAAAAGGCAATCGAAGCTCAGAGAAGAGGTAACTACCTGAGGTGCAACCCAGCGGTGCTTTAGGTTTCAGTCTCTTTGAATCTGTATTGCTTTCCAGATGACGTTTAAGGTGAGAGGATGGATCCACAAAGCCCTTGTAGCAAGCTGTTTCCAAGTGGCCTTTGGGTATTTCGGCACTCTTAATCTTCCTGAAGACCTTTGGCTGAGCTTGTAGAGGTCTCTAGCCTTCCACAGCACAGTTTGAGGCCAGCAGAGATTGCAGAGTTCAGCATTTTTAAAAACATGCCAGAGCTGTCTCAGGTTGGTCACTCCAAAGTGGAAACACCAATTCCAGTAGCTTTTTTTCTGAACTGAGGGCTGTAAAAAGAGCATGATCTTTACAGAGCTACTCTCTTCTGAGACACCATGACACCAGCAGCCAGCTGAGGGGTGCAGATGTCCTATAAATCTTTGATTAACAGGTGATGTCTGTAGCTTGATATATTCTAGTTCCTTATTCCTCAATTTATTCCCCTCTAAGTTCAGCCAGCCCTTTGTTTTTTGATCTTTCAGGTGGGAAGGAGCGTTTATGTAGTTTTCTATGCCATTTTAAAAGGTCTGGAGGGGAATATTTAGTTTTATTTCTTCTTTCAATTTGTTTTGTATTTTTTGGATATTTTGTTTTAATGGTGGCCAAGCTGTTTTGGGTGTGTTGTGGTGGGTTTTTTTTGTTTGTGTTTTT
>JAYKAV010002899.1:2540269-2639565 GCA_035582835.1 Phoebastria nigripes | reverse complement strand
TTTTTTTTTTTTAGTTGGGGTTTTTGTTTTGTTTCTAATGGAACAGATACAGATGAACAAGAGTGATAAAAATCATCCTTTTGCTTCTATGTTGAGTAAAAGTTTCTAGTCAAAAGATGAGCTAATCGTGTAATCCTGCTGTGAATTAGACTGTCTTGAGGGGAGGGGATGAGGAGGAAGGATGCGCGTATGGTTCACTTGCGTATCCCAAAGGATGCATTGTTGCAGAGAAATGACTGAATTTCTGTGTTACAAAAACTCTCCAGCATGTATGCTTGAAATTTCAGCTGTGTGGTTAAGAAAACAGGGGCAGAAATTTGGAGGGTGTAGTTAGATTTGTGATTTTTTTTTTTTTGTTTGTTTGTTTGGGGGTTTTTTTGTTTGGTTTTTTTTTTTTCCCCTGGGGCAGGTGGGAACCTGCGACTGCCATCAGCTTGCCCTGGGTTGTGGTTGTCGTTGTTCAGGTCTTCTGGAATGAGCTCAGCGTTAATACTGTGCTGTGCACACATGCGCGCGGGAGGCAGCCTTTACCCTGAGGGACCCTGCAGAGTTTATTTATGCAAATGGCAAGAGCCAATTTGTTATTCTCTAGGCGATGTTTACGTGCCTYGCTGCTGCAGCGTAGGAAAGCCTGCGTTGTGCCCACTATCAGCAGGGTCAGATAGCAGAGCGCGGTTTTAAGTGATAACTGTCCGGTTTCCGTAGCTGTGACAATGACGCCAGTGGCTCTTTGTTAAAGGAGCTAAAAATGAGGCCGGTGTGGGGAAGCGACCTGTGCTTCTCAGAATTGCCCTCACCAGCTGCCCAGCCTGGAGGAGACGCCACATGCGCATTACCCGCTTTCTGAGTTTGCTGAATTTTCTCTGCACCTCCTTCTGGCTAAAAAACACCCCGAAAACAGCAGAAAAAAGAAACCTTCTCTTTCTCAGCCTTTCGGATGCAGCGCAGTGCACAGTCATCTTCCCTGTCTCGATAGCCCCAGGGCTGTACATGCCATCTGTGGCACGCTCCCTTGCCGTGGCTTGATTTCTCCTAGGCAGAAGTGGTTCCTGAGGCTGGCGTGTACTTCTGCAGTCACTGAAGCAGAGAGGTAAAACAGCTAACAGAGCACTAAAAGTCTGCTGGCAGATGGCTGTAAAACCTGCCATTTTTCTGCCGCCGCCTTGTTCATCTGGGAGTCTCAGGCCGTGGCGGCAGGTGCCATGGCAGTCATCACTGCGGCCGTGTTTAAGAAGCATCACTAACGTGTGCAAATAATTCTGGCTAAGCAAGCATAGTGTGGAGTATTTCTTCTCCTCTGCTTAATGTAGTTATTCTAATTTGAAGTCAAAGGACCAAAGCTTCACCTAGCATAAGTCATTGTCTTGCTCCATCGCAGTCAGGTGAGTGCGGCTTTGACACTGTCCAGAAATTTGGGGCTGAGCTCATTACATCTGCTTCAGCTCTTGTGCACACGTATATGTGTGCAAAGGTTGTCTTGGCAATTCCCTCTTGGTGAGCCCGTTCTGATGACACCTGTGATCCTCTCTGATTTTGAAACACTGCTGCGTAAAACCCCCCTGAACAGCCTGCCCTCCTGTAAACCTCTTAGCTGGGAGCAGCAGGCAGCTCGCGAGGATGCGGCGCTGCCTTGTCAAAGGGCTGGCTGTGGAGGGGAGGCATTTCGGCGCAGAGCAGCATCTGAGCGTGGTTCGTGGTTGTGTTAGTCCTATGAAGATAAATATTGAGAAACAAACCTGTTTATTATTCCTTCTCTGGGTCCTGTGCTTTGGCATGACTTGACCCAGATACGGATGGCCACTCGCACTGCTGGGGGAGTCCGACACGTGGCTTTCCAAAGCCCGGTACTGAGACAGCATGGCTTATTTGCGCGCTCCCAGCGAGACCTGAGGCAGATTGCTTTGTGTGGGGGTTGTGGACCACAAAGGGAGAACAGGAACATTGGGAGCGCTGAGGGAGCCTGCCAGCTCTTGTAATTATCTTGTAATAATTTGCTTGCAAGCTCCCTAAGCCCTGCTACTCTTTTTGGAAACAGTAAACTTTTGCTGGGAAGCAGTGACACAGCTGTCTCTGTATGGAGATAATTTTGAAAGCCTGCCTTCTGCTCTGCAAAGCATAAACTGCCAAAACAGTGAAAAATGAGTGTTTTCTTGGGGAAACCCTTTGGCTTCAGTGAACTCAGATTGAGCCCAAAGCTGATTTTCTAAGGAGTTGTGTGCATGAATTATTTCCAAAAAGATGAAATGCAAACTTAGTGGAATTCCTGAGCCAGGCCAAATTTTTTTTTTTTTTTTGGGGGGTGGGGGGGGGGGGGTGGAAATTGGACCATTGCTCTAAATGGCATTTAACCAGGTCTCCATATCCTCCAGATGCTGCCTGGTATGGCAGCTGTCAGCTAAAGAAGAGGCTTGGGTGAAATTACCGCTGGGGTGTGTCCTTGATGGAGCGGCCCAGCCCCGTGTCCTGCAGAGGAATCGGTGTGGGCAGAAGCAGCGGTTGGGAGAGCTCTGCTGCGACGGGGACGTGCAGAGCTTGTCCGAGCCTATTCCTGGTGGCTCTGGAGGCTGGAGGGGCCCCGTTGCTGTTTTCCAATCGGTCTCCTGAACCTCTACCGATGACACTCTTGAGAGAAGTCCCCTTTGGCCTCCACGCTGCCCTTGGCACAGCAGCTCACATAGGGCGGCAGATAGAGGAGGCAGCTTTGCTGTTATTTTCTTCCATGTCTGCATGTAGGAAACACTTGTCTTTCCCCATCTCCTCCCTCTACGCTGCCTGAACTGGGGCAGTGGTGCTGCCCTGTCCAATTAACTCAGCGTGAAAGCCTGTGATCAGAGATAAGCCTCTCCCCCTAGCTGTCTTCAGAGGTCTTGGTCTTCTGTGGGTTGTACATGGACGTCAGCTATGGCTCTTAACTGGAAGGGGGTGGAAGTTAGCCGTCACACTGGCGTTTTTTGGGCATAGGGAGGGAAAGGATGCTCTTCTAATAAAAACTGGATTTTTTTTTTTTTTTCTTCCCCTTGTGATGATGAAGAGGAAAGGTATGAGGGTTCAAAACAACTTTCTAGTAGAGCTGGTGAGGACAAAGGGCTAAAGTGATGTTTGAGTTTGATTTCAGTGGGTGCTTGTGTTTGCAAGGGGCAGTAACCAATATGTGGATTGTCCCACGCAGTGGCTTTTGCAATCGGGGACTCTCTTTAAGCCCCACCAACACCCCGCTAAGACAACAAACAAATAAAGCGGGTGTATGTAATTGCTATCAAACACTGTCCTTAGGACATAGTATGTGCTTCCAGCAGCCCTTGCCCTGCTAATAGGTGAACAAATACAGATGGCAAACTGAAATCTAAACAAATAAAAAAACCCCAAACAGTGCTCTTGCACTGAAATTGGCAGGGCTAATCTCTAGACGTAGGCCAGCCTTGAAATGAGCCCACTTGATCCCACAGACTTTTATTTGTTTCCTCCAAGTGTTTCTTTCATTTACAGTAACAATTGCTCTGCGGCTTTATTCATCTCGATCCCAGTCCAGAAATGGTGCAATGTGATTTCCTTATGTGGCTGCCGCTGCTGCGAAGGCTTTCGCGTCACTGTTTCCTGTTGACTCAAATGCTCTTTTCTTACTTTTGCTGATGTCAAACAGAGATAGCAGGTCAGGGAAGACTTCTGAGCAATGCAAAATAAAAAAAATAGAAATGTGAGCATTTGAGCATTAAGCCCTGTCAAAAAACACTCCAGCTTTYAACTGCTCCTAATTCCCGCTGGTAGTCCCCAAGAAAGGAGGCACATAACTCTAAGTCAGGTCAAATTTGCAAGTACCTGAACTATTTGTTGTTTTAAGATTTCCTTTTCCTGGCCCCTTTTTAAGCTATTTATTCACTCTTAGTCTGCCTGCTGCAAATTGCCTTTTTTCATAAAATACCACTGTTTAGTTTTTCTCARTGATTCCTGGCAGTCTGGTTGGTCTTTGCAGTTTGGCAAGCTGATGGCCTTGCTTAAGAGTAAAAATGGAAGACCTTGCTTGGCTCTTACCACCCTTTGGGGACCAGGATCTCCTTAGTGCTGATCTTTCTAATAATGGTTGCCAGGTATGTAGCAGGCCAATGCACAAATGCTGTGTTAGAAAGAAGTTGTAATACCCATCCTGCTCTTTTCTTCAGCAACCCCACGGGATTTCTAAGTGTTAGGAAACTGGACAGACAACTAGCTGGACCTCTTTTAAAAAAATAAATAAATAAGTTAAAAAAAAAAAATTTGGGTAGTCCAAAGTTCTGTTAGGCCTAAATGGGAGAGCTTCAGTTATTAAATAATCCATATTTATGCTTGACCTGTGAACTGAGACCATGGGTGGAGGTGAGGCATTAGCTGTTACACTTGTGAGCACCATGTAACACATGCAATGATACTTGCTCAGGTTTGCAGTTAGTCTGAAGCAAGAGCTGTTTGTAACAAAAAGCTGCTAATTCCATGTCACCAGTGATGTGAATTTTAAACCCAGTTGTTTCTATGCTCACCTGAACATTTGAGAAGGAAGTAGTAGTATCTTCCTTTAAGCATTGTGGTACAGATGAGTACATCCAGGAGTCTGAGATGGGCCGTGCAGTTTTGCCAGCACTGGAGAAGCGGGACATGTATTTTTTTTAAGATAGGCAGAGTTAACTTTGTTTCCCTGAAGCTCACCTTTAAGGAAAGAGTAGAAAATAGATGCATGTTCACCTAACTGTATGCATGCTTATACAAGCATATATATTACTTCCATAAATACACACACATCCCTTGTCAGGTTGCTGGTAAATTAAATTACTTCCTGTTGGAGATTTAGCAAGAGGGATTTCTTTTTTAAGTACGGGCTTGAAGAGATGCCTGGACAAGTTGGGCTAGATAAGCACGTGGCATGTGGCGAGATCAGCGAGAAAGGAGGCAGGAAAGAATAACATGGAGATGTAAAAGCTGGCCCGACTGGCAAGGCAGAGGAGATACCTGTGCTGCAGCTGGAGGAAGGATTGCTGAACAGGTAGACACGGCATAGCCAGACTCAGTTTAACCAACTGCAGCAAAGATGTGGCATTAGAGATCTGATGTGGGCCGAAGAGCCAAGGTTGCTGGTGGGTTTGCACAGTTTGTGCTGCTCTGGCTTAGACTGCTGTCGTAGATGAGCCAGCTTGGGTGTCTTTCAGCAGCCCTATAATAAAGGCAGAGTGAAACAGTGAAGTACTGTTGTTTATATGGACTGGAGATAGCACTTAACACGTAGCCTTGGTGCTACACACGGTTGTATTGTGAGATTGCTGGGAACACATCTATCTTAGCTTCTGGAAGGAGCCCAGAAGGAGCTGTTGAGCAGAGCCCAGGATGGTGACAAGAAGCAAGCTGTCCTCATCTGTCATGACCAGTTTGCTTTCCTGCTCATGTCCAGAGAGGAATGAAAGGATTCCTGGTTGCTGTTCTTCTGCTGTGTGCATCTCAAGATGTTAATACCAGTAGTCATTTCAAGCTGGCTGACTGCCAGAAAGTGGAGCATAACAATGCTTATCCTCTTAAACTTAGAGAGGGTTTAAATCTAGCTTGTAGATGATTAACATCAGACCTGGGAAGGGACTTGTGGGGAAAGAAGGGCAAATAGTACCATTAAAAGGCTGACTGGTCTCAACTGAATTGTATGCCTCTTTTCCAGTCCGCTTGTTCCTTGTATTCAGAGTAAAACTGAAACAATCAATACTGAATGTCCTGAAACAATTACTAGCGGAAATCTTTGAACCAGACTGCAACAATTCTAGGGTTTAGTTTTGTGACAAATCACTGTGTGTCCTTCCTCTCACAATTAAGCAAGCACCCCTTTCGCACACATTAAACCCATACCCTGACTGTTGAGCATGCAGCTTAAGCAAGTGCCGCCCTATCTGTAGACTTTTGCAAAAGCCAGAACAAAGCCAAGAATGAAACCTCAGAGACCAGCAACTGTGGTTAATGAGCTGAACTTTATTGAACAGTTGCTTTTCTGCCCAGCAGAAACTTTGGTTTATACTTCGTCTTTATCAGTTCCTTCATCACCCAGAGGTCTCTGCAAGTTGATCAGAGGAAAGCTGAAATCTGAGGGCCCAAAAGGCAGCTGCCATGCAAGTGTATGGCAGGAAATCCCATTCTGGAAAACAACGCACATTCCCCAGAAATAGTGTCGGGATACCCTTGAGACAACGTCACTGCTGTTCCTGAGCCCTTGTGCTGTCATGGYGAAGCTGGAGTCTATGAGCAGTCTGGTTATGCACATCATGTTACGGAGCATCTTTCCCCAGAGAGCTGAGGTGTTTAGTAGGGAGCAAGTGACTCCTTACAGATTTCTCTTGTGCCCGCTCAGCTCAGAGAGTGCTGTTGAAGGGGTATCATCCTCTGCTGGATTCAGGCTAAGGACAGTTTGGGAAACCCTCCAGGAGACGGTTAGTGATGAGCACATGCCTACTGATATGCCTAATCCACATGTGAACAGGAATTAATTTCTTTACTGGGGGTGAAATTTTTGGGGGGAGTGCAGGGCAAGAAGGTACTAACAGATCTTCCTGGTATTGACTTAATYTTTCCTGAAAAAGTCAGGATTTGTTTTTTCCACCCCAAAGTCTCATGGGCGCTTAATCTGTTTTTGTTTGGGAGGTAATAGTTTTACTTAGAATTTTTTAAGCCTGACAAAGGATATGATTAATGCTGTTCATATCTGTTGTGTTTGCGTGTGTGAAGGATCGCCTGTTCTTTGTGATGGAGTTCGTAAATGGCGGGGACTTGATGTTCCATATACAGAAGTCGCGTCGCTTCGATGAAGATCGGGCCCGGTTCTATGCTGCAGAAATTATTTCAGCCCTTATGTTTCTCCATGAAAGAGGCATCATTTATCGGTGAGCTCTGCATTCATTCATTCATTCTCTTTGTCTGAGATGCATAGCTTGAGTTTTCTGCTTGAATAAATAACTGTCACTTGCTGCCCACCAGGAACAAGTTGTCAGCTGGGATAACAGTACCTCCACTTTCCCCCTGCACATTGTCCAAGGTGTACCAGCTTCCAGGAAGGAGTGAAATTTCTGGCTGCGGTATTGACTACAGGGAGGGTCTTCCTATCGCATGTGTGTGAGCATGTAGAAAAACAGGTTTTCCTTCCGAGGCACAGGGGCTAGATTTTGCATTGGTGTCAATTCACGTTGCTCTGCAGATGTAGCTGGTTTGTATCAGCCCCAGAACTGCCCCTTGTCTGCACCTCAGGTGCCTGCGTGGCTGCCGGGTGTTAGCTGCTGACTGACAGAAGCCTCCGCCATGCTGCTCTGGGTCTGTCCTGCCGCCGTAGAGCAAACGTCAAACTGATGACAAAGGGAGAGGCATTAAGTGAAACCTTCCTAGATTTTCTGGGAGGTAAATGCAGGGAGCTGTTGCTTTTGCCACTGTGTGCCTTGTTATTTAAAGGCTAATATGTGCTGGTTACACCTAAGCCTCTCTGTTTCTCTGTATTAGCTATGGGCCTGTGTTTAAACCCTATCTATTTGACGTACCTATCCAGTGCTTCTCAGCTCAGCCACTAAAAGTCTTTTCCTTCCTGCCATGATCCTACAGCAGGAGTTTTTCCTTCCTGTCCGTGTCTGGCATCTTTGTGTTTGCAACAGGATTGGCGCATCATTGCCTCCCAGCGTCAGCCTCCGCTCCCAGGTCTCAAGGCTGTTCTCAGGAAGCTGTTTCCCATATGAGGCACTCTTTTTTTTTTTTTTTTTGTCATTCCTCTGTACTCAGAGGAGGCTCGTTTGGTTATATTTGTTCCCTTCTATACTGCCAAAGTGCTCCACTGTCGGCTCAAGCATCAAGGCATGGACCAGCCAGCATGGATCAGGCAGCCAGTCTGCTTTGCAGAGGCCTCTTTGACCAAGATGACCGTGCAACCAGCATCCTCCCATGTAAGCCAGGGGCAGAGCAAGATCTCTGCTGGGGTGGATCAGGACAGCTAGAGCAGGGAGATGTCAGCACTGACACAGTCTAGTTATACAGAAAGGTTTCTTTGTGGCATGCTTTGCAAAACATCTCTGGCATCCTCTTGCCCAGAGCACTGGAAAGGAGGAACAGTCAGTTGTTTTCTTTGGATACTGTTACCTGGGTTCCAGCAGAAAAGCATGCATATTTGGGTATGGTCTGCTCTAGCCCTGCTCAGTCCAGCACTGCAAAGAATAACATCAACTCTCTCTTTTTTGCTGCTTGGTTATGGTTGTACAGCTGGGACCCACAACTGGGTCCAGGATGGGACCAGTTCCAATCCCAGTCAGGCTCTGTTAGTACCATTTCAGGCTGTGGGTTGGGCCAAATGCCATTTGGTTTGGGGCTTTGCATTGTTTAACCCAGAYGATGCAGTCCTGTGTTTAGTAGTGCGTCCTCCCGCATCAGATAAACGCTGGTTTGAACACACTAAAACCAGAATAGCTGAGGGCTAAAGTGGCCAAAAGGCCAGGGGCTGTGTGGGGAAAACTCTCCTATCTGATGGTGAGAAGATAGGATAAATCAAGTAAAAGCAACTTCTCTTTCTCTTCCTAGCTTGAGCTCCAGTAAGAACAGATGGTCAGATGAGGACAGAGAATATTAAATTATTTTTAAGTATGAAATCATATGATATATGTGGTACAGTGAAATAGAGRAGGAGTGTCATTTTAATATTCTCCGGGTCCTGAGAGTATGAAAATTACTAGTGATATATACCATATGTATTGAGCTTGTAAAGCACTGTGATTGCCTGCATAGAATAGCAAATCTACTTACTCTACAACTGGATTTCAGTCTAATTCTTCCCTTGTGAATAATGCTAGCTGCTGAAGAGAGACCCTACCGATTACACAAATGACATTATACTTAAAATAGTGACATCCAGTAGTTATTGTCAATCATTCAGCAGCAGAACTGTGTCTGTGCTTAATGTAATGCTACTGTGCTTACAGCTTGTCCTGTCCCCCCCAGCCTGCTGCCTGTTACAGGAGTAATCGATCCCTCTGGGTTTTGGCACTCTTCAAGTGCTGCTGTAATTCATGATAGAAACTGGAGGAGTAATTGAAAAGCTCCTTGAACAACTGCATGGGCTTTGATCTTGTTGAGAAACTGGTTGAGCCATGGAGTCAGGTAGCTTCAGCTGCACGGGGCAGATTTGCAGGGGGATGACTTGTTTTTTTAAAATTAGTCGGGGTGACTCCATTCTGGAAGATGTAAGAGGAGAGCGCTGCTGGCTGCAGCTGTACTGAGCTGAGATTGCTTCTGTCAGGTCATGAACACCAGGCTCCAGGAGGGAGTCTGCAGGATGGAAGGAGATAGTCAGAAGGGAATCATTGCACTTGTGTAAGAGAGTTTGAAGATTTTATGATCAGAACGTGGGTCCTTGCTTAGGAAGCTGGGAGCAGGGGGGAGAGACACCAGGAAAAGCCTGACCACAAAGTGTTTTGCATAAGCTGTTCAATGTGCCTCTTCTTTCTGGATTCCCAGGGTCAATGGAGTAAGAGTGTTGTTGGCCTAGAATACCCTGGGTCATTTGTTTTTCTTCTGGGCTAAACTTGAACATAATAATACTGTATTTTTCCCTTGCCCCCTTCAAGATTAATCAGTTCAGGAGAGAGTCTGCATTTACCAACACAATGAGCGTTCTCCTGCTAAGTCAAGTTGCTTTTGCCACAAGTGCTGCCAGAAGCTGGGTCTTCTCTCCTTTGAAATGCCAGAGAGACTTGAGAGCCAGCACTGAAAGTTCATCGAGAAGTAGCTGAAATGTGTCACTTTGGCCTGGGGTGACAATGCTGGTAACAGTTAAATCAGGTGTTTGTTGATTCCTTTTCCAGCCACACGTACACAATTTGAAATAGCCGTAGTGCAGTATTTCTGCAATTGCTACTGTGAGTCCATGAGAATGGGTTTCCTGAGGCAGATGGTGTATTTGGGTTATATGTGACTTTTTAACATCAAAACCAGGCTTTGGTGCTCTCATAGGATGGTTTTCATGATGCAACTGAAATTTTCAGTAAGTTTGCTTCTCACTTTGAGGAAAGTCTGCTTTCTGTTGCTAAGCCGTGGCCAGAATAAAAGTCACATAAACATATGTGTGTGTATTTGGGGTTTTTTAAAAGAGAGATTTCAGTTTCACAGATTTTTTTTTTTTTTTTTTTAAATTTTTATTTTTTTTTTTTTTTTTTTAAATTTTTATTTTTCATTTGCAACACTGCAAAGGAGAGATGGCTTTCTGGCCTTATCAAGGAAACACCTCTGTCTTGCTCTAAGGTGAGGTTTAGCTGTCAACACAGCAGTGCTTATTTATAGTTGCTTCCTGAAAAAAATGTCAAAAAGTACAGTGTAGTTCCTTATCCTATCATACTGGGGGTAGGATTAGAATGAATCCAGCCATGAAAGCAAGCTTTTCAACATGTCAAATCATAGTATATAGTGCACCCCACAGAGTAGGACAAGGACATATTTGGGATCAGCTCCTGCTGTATGTTGCCAGGAAAAGGTTAGGCGATAATCAAAGATATTGTAGATAAAATCTTTGCTCACAGGGCAGTATTCTTGCACTGCTGCTTTCTTTAAGCTTACTTCTAAAGGAAAATAGTATGCTGTGTCCTGTTGCAGGTAGTTTGGTTTGTGATTTTTATCTAAAGACTGTATGTGCTATTTCTCTTGAGGCAGCTCTTCCTGACCTTCACTTTCCAGTTCAGCAGTTCCCAGGGTAGGGGAAGCATATTTTGGCTTCTGTGCATGCTGGAAACAAAACAAATCAGCATGAGCAGTATTAGATTGCACAGTGGCTTACTCAACGCAAGTRAGCTAGTCCACTCGTAGTCGTCTAAAAAGTAAAGTGATAGTAAATGATTATAAGGGTTTATTTTAAAAGCAGCACTTTTCCTTACATGTAGCATTACTGTAAGAATGGCTGGTCTGCCCTGCTTCCCTCAAATTCAAACCTTTGCATAGGTTTTGCTAGTGGATAGGTCCACTTGCCAGGGTCACCTACATGGTGTTCCTCAATAGAGGCAGCTACCTGTGTAGTGAGGGCAAATGCAAATGTTTTCTTAAACTTGGTCATTGTTGTTGTTTTTTTGTTTTTTGGGGTTGTTTTTTTTTTTTTTGGCAGGGGAGGGGGCCTAGGGGTTTGTCCTGCAGACTTTTTCTATTTCAGAAGGATAACAGCTTTTTTACAGGCAACATGGAGCAATCAACCCAACCTAATGGCATGGTCTTGATTTTTATGCCAAACCTTCTTTCTCTCCCTCTGCAAATGTGTCTYACTGGTAGGATGCATGGACTGAGATGGTCACTTTTCAGAACATGTCTCCGCTACCTGCAGAGGTGATACAGCATGCAGTGCRTGGTGACATACCTCAACTAGCCATGGGTTAGCTAAATCTGGAAGCAGAGGCAGTGTCACCTTTGCGCCCTGCACTTCAATGCTGGTTTTGCCATCCCTGGGTATGGAGTTGGATAGTAGAGAGAAATACGTGACCCATCCCCCTGCTTGGCACAGCACAGTGGCAGATATATCATTAAGGGTATAGATAGTGTAGCATGTAGGTAATATGGCTGATCGAGAGCCAGACGAGCTGAAAGGCTGGGCTAGAGATCTTGGGAGAAGGACTGGTTGTTGGCTGGCTGAAGAACCTTGTTTTTATCCTGAGGGCTCGTGCTAGTTAGCTTATTCCACTGCCTTTGTGTCTGTATTGATATTTCTAATGCAACTGGCCCTTCTAGAGATGCTTGGGGTCTGTTTGTGCTCTGTCACACCTCTGAATGTGGGATGGTATGCACAGAGTCCCCATGCTCTGATGTGGCACCAGCCACCGAGATAAAAGGCAGCAAACTATTAAGTAGGTCCCGTAATAGGATGCGTGGTCCCTTTAGAAGGCAAGAGGTAATTATGCAGTTATCCAGATGAGAACATGGTCTTACCTGGGGACTGAACACTAGCCCTTGGGGAAAATATGATGGGCTCATTAACAGCAAGTGTTTACTTTTCTGCGTGTTACCTGAAAGCATCACCTTCATGTGTGTGGTGCTCTGTATGACAGGGAAAAGCTCCGTCTTCTCTGGGATCTGGAAAGATTGCTGGATACTGGTCAGGTCTCTGAAATCATCACCTTTCCTTAGTGTAGGAGACCCCTCAGGTCTGCAGCTGTGTGTCTCATGACTGTTGGCTTTTATAGGGAATGAGTTTTTTGCAACAGGTTAATTCCCTCCCAATTCAAACCATAAGCCTGTGACGCTTGGAGGAAGGTTTACATAAGCCTTTTCCAGAGACCAGTTTTGCTGGAAAGGCTCTTATTAACTGAAAAAACACTAAAGTTTTTCTTTCAGAAAAATCAATTAAAAATTACATGCTGAAAACAGAAGCTGAATGCCTTTCCTAATTACATAGAGCCACCATTAAAAGAGCAACTCTTACTAGCGTGCTGTTTGCTTTTTCCATGGGTCAAGACACGGTAGACATGGGATCCCTCATGTTCTTTCTCTGTTGTTTTTTGGGGTTGTTTTTGGCAACTGGTGATTGTATTTATTCTCATCTCATGCCCTTTTTACGTCTGGAGCCAGATCTTGTTTCCCCTGAAGTCAAGGGGCTTCCCTCAGGGAGGTAAATTAGCAGTTGAACTGGATCTGTGACTGATACCAGCAGTGCCCTGCGAGGCAAACTGGCTGGCTGGGGGGCTATCCAGGGATTACCATTGGCTGGCTTAGGTGCTATGTATAGCTTTGTTTTCTTAGCAAATAAAGATAAATCTTTTGTTTAATGAAGTGGTTTTAAGCTTTTCTGAAAGTTTTTGCTTGAATGTGCTACAGTAGATGCATCTGTAGGTAGTCTTTGCTGTATTTGATGCCTTCCCTCTTCCCCACCCTGGTTTGGCTGCACACAGGTAGAGGCATATTGTTTGCATCTGAGAGGAGAGGGTGGGAAACAGCTCAGCCAGTGCCAAAACCGGTGTGAGTCTCCACTCTGTGGAGCACCCTAACCTCAGCTGTGGGATCTGGTCCCTACCGCTTTGAGAGCTCGATTCAGGAGAGCTCCTAGACTCGGCATTTTCCTGGATTGGGGCCCAGAAGAGTAGATATATATATATATATAAAAGCAGGACAAAATGAAGGATGTGCTATGTTAYGAGAACAGTGGAAAGAATGAAATATAAGCTGATTTTACGGTGAACAAGTGAAGCAAATCAGCTAAAAGCTGCAAACTGGCACAGAATAGCATACCAGCAGCCCCGTCCCTACAACAACTGCTTAGTGCAGAAGAGAAAGTTTCATGCTGGAGTCTCTGGAAGCGCTTCGTTCAGGTTTAGAAAATATAAAGGAATGTCTCTTAGGGTCAGGAGAGTAGTAATGTCTGTAGCTATCTTATCTGACAGTCAACAGCTCATGTAGACTGATTTGTGCTTCTAGATAGTGCATCTTCCACATTGTTTTCCACTCAAATGTGGTTGTTGCATGCTTGCAAACTCTTTTACAGCCTCTGGCATGTAGTGTTTAAAGTGTTGTTTCTCTGCACTTGATTAAATGGAAAGTGCAGAGAAAAAAACCCAGCCTCTCACGTTTTCACGTCATGTTTAATCAGTCACTGTGCAGGACAGTTTAGTCCTGATTTACAGTTATGCTTACGAAGAGCAGTCCTGTTTTGAGATCCACATATCAGATCTCTGTGCCCCATTGACTCCACTGTATATAGTCTGTGAACTTTAATGCAACTTTCCACATGACTAAGGACTACTGAATAGCCTACAGAAGTTATTGACTCTGCTAGTGTCTACTTTTCCTTTATGGTTATTTAAAGGGATTGATTTGAAACCTGCAAACCCTGCACATAATGAGTTTGTATAAATCATTAAAAACCAGAGCTCGAAGGGGCCTCGAGAGTTTGTCTAGTTCATCCACCTGCCCCAAGGCTGGATAACCTTTACCTAAATGCAAGTCCCTCATACTTTCACTCTTCTTCTCCTTTGGTGTAGTTGTTACATTTGCATGTAATAACTTGTGTACTACACTCTTACAGGCACGGACTATCATTTACTGAATGTTTGAAATGAGAGCTTGGTGTCAGTTGGGAATTCTGGTTCTGATGCAATAAAAATAAGCAATACTGCTCATCCGTGGAGGGATAAGTGATTGTGTTCTGCCATTCTTTTCGTGACTAATACATCCTTATGGAGGCATTTCGCAATTAAAAAGCATGCAGATGCAATTTAAGAAATAGCTACGTGTAACGATTACAGCCTAGTTCTTAAAGAAAGGAGCCCAGAATTAAACTCAATCTTTAAGTCCCAGAGCACCTGGGAATATTTAGGTTAGAACTTCTGAAACTAAGAAACAGTCTTTTTTACAAAAAGACCGTTTTTCTGACTTTTCTGCCCTCTTCATTCTTTTTTAAAGGCATGAAGGTCATGAGAAGGATAAAAAATAACAATTGAAATTAATTTTGAGATGTTATGTAAAATCTATTTTTAAAAACTGCCCCTAAATATTATTGCTACCTTTTTAGCCAGAACTGCTCATCTGACTTTTAACAGGCATTCAGGCCTATGATTTTAAGGACCCAATTTTGAAAACTTTTGCTCTGAGATCTCCAGAATTTCCCAGCATTAATCCAATCATTTTGTTGATCTTTGTACCCACCTCGAATCAAGGAAGCTTTCAATATTAATGTCAGAGAATATGACCCCTGAGTTAGCATTAGGGAGGCTGATATATATAGCTGAGGAAAAGGTCTCTGTCAACCTTAATAAATGTTTTGTACAATTTTTTAAAACAAAGATTATGCCAACAAAATGCTGTTGCATCTGCTCCCTCTGACTTGCTGAAATGGAAGATTTCTTGCAACATGACGTGTTGCAGCGGGTGAAGCTACTATATATGTAAGGGAGACAATGAGAAGATCAGTATTGTTGACATACTTGGCCTGCAGCAACTGCTGTAGCTATCCAGGGAGAATTTGACTTATTCTTCTAGCTGTAGCAAGATCAGTGCCTGATGTTTCCTTGGTCAATAATTCCAATGTTTAGATTTTGTTCTTTATGCCAGTGAGCATGTAGGTACTCTGGTTTTATGCAGAGTAATTTTGTAAAGTCACCCAGCAACTTTTAGTATCAGTGCAATTGTAACACCTTGTCTTTAGATTCTAGTTCAGAGTCATCGGCTGCCTGTAATGATACAGAAATAAACTAAAAATAATAAGGCAGTAGAAAATTTCAACTATTACATGGCAACACTGCAGTAATATTTGTCTATTTTACAATTCAAAATTTCTGTGGGAGAAAATTCCATCTTCTGCCGGCGGTCCCCTGGGCAGGACGCCGGGCACAGCTTTGCTTCTGCCCTCTGCGTGCCAGCCGAGCTGGTGCTGGGGCTTGTAGTTAGCCGCTGGTGCGGGCCAGGATGCAGATTGCAAAGCCTATTCCCATGGAGCAGGGGGAAGGCATTACTCATCATTTGGCCTTTGAGTCATAACACCTTTGCTGTTAATAGGATCGAGATCCTCCCCTTTTATGAGGCTGTGCCTAAAGGCACAATTTAGTCTCGGAATTGTATTACCCGATTATTATTCCACTAAAGCAGGTGGCAGTATTCCAGCTGACAACAATGGAAACGGGAGCAAGCCGTCAAGTCTCAACTGTGTACAAGGTGTGATTATATTCAAAACCACAGAGACCCTCCACACTTGAGCTGATTTCTTCTGAATCAATTAAAGTTTCACAAGCACGATTTATTATTAACATCTAGAGCCGCTTTCACAAATCTCTCGGCAGCATAGTAGAGAAGTGCTCCTGCATCAGGAAACTTACTTCCAGCTAGGAGAGGTTATTTACTAGCTAAATCCCTGATCCAGGCGTACTGCCATGGCAAAGTCCATCCAATAAGGATGTGAATGTTTGCATCTGAACCATTTCTGATCTACGCCGTTTCGGGGAAGGCAGCAGTGTCATGGTGCCTTGCCAAAATGGGTCATGGCTTTTTTGTTTATTGTGTTGGAAAAGGAAGGGGGCTGGAGGAGGGGATGGGGGGGGAAATTGGGAAGAGCAGGGTTAGCTGTGCAAGGTAGCAGGGGGAAATTATTCCATGTGCAAACCTGTATGGTAGAAGGGGCGATAGGAAGTGATCCCTTCAAACTCTTCATGGGCTTTCAAATTAGCCCGTGTGTGCTGTTGTAGCAAGGCTGCAGCACATTTTGGCATGCAGCCTCTGTGGCACCCGTGTTAGAGGCTGAGCTGGTGTGTGACATTTAGCATGTGGGCTTCGGGTTTTCTCCTCCCTTCTCTGGATCTGGTTACGTTCCTTTTGACATTTACATGAGTATGCAAATGTAGCAAGGTCCTGTGTCCTTGTTGACTTGTGCCTAAAAGCTGAATTAAAGTGCTTTGTGTTTCTGTTTGTCAGTATGTCTTGACCATAAGTTGAGGAATTGTATGCTTATCTATGTTTTGGGGATTTTGACACAATCTTATCAACTTAATTTAGCCTTTGCCATTGCCTGCACATTCTCTTAAATTTTCCCTCTTCTTTTATAACCATTCTTCCTAGCTGGAGCTCCCCAATTCAGTACTTCTCATATCACTAGTTCGAAACCTGGTGCCCAAACAGCAGCTTTACAGCCAGAATTTCTGCCTTCAGCCACTGTTGAGCACAGAAGGGAGCAAAAATCTTGGCAGCTGGCTCCTGCTTCTTGCTTCTCTGCCCAGCCTTGATAGATGAGAAAGCCAAGGAGCTGCTCTGACTCTTGCCAGCTGGCCAAGCTCCCAAAGAGACAGCCCACCCACTGCGAAGGTCAGAGCATGGCACTGCCTGGCCACTCAACCCTTGCATCAGCACAGAGCATGGAGCAAGAGCTGGTCCTGCCAGCCCTGCTCCTGCTGGGGTCTCTTCGGGGCCAGGGCCAACTCCCGTGGGAGGGTTACAGCTCTCGGTCTCCTTTGTGCTGCTTGGGATGCAGTAAGCCAGCAAAGATTCAGCCAGTCCCACTCACGCCTTGAACTGCAGAGTTAATTTCAAAGTTGTGATGGCCGATCAATGGCAGCTAATCTGCTGGTGGTAGGTTTGAGATGGGACTAGTGTAACTCATACCTGAAATCACAATTTTTTTCCCTATCCCTACACAAAGAGAAATGCCTAAATAAGCCTTTATTGCACCATATCTGTTAAATAGACAGCTTTTATCTGTGACTGAGCCACTTGAAACATACTTTCCTGTCTGCTTTCAGAAAGGCAATACTAACCTGTGCTTCTTGTTGGAAATCATGATGTTTTGGAAAGGAGTCAGAGCAAAGTGAGACTGGCTTTCGAACCTCTAAAGCCACAAGATGTCTGCGGCTCGAGTGGGCTGAAGTCTGATTCATGAGTGGAGAGTCTCTGTGTTGCACATCCCCCTGCACTCTTTTGATCTAGCGAAATTGCCTTGCTTACTCAAATTGGTGACTGCCCTGACAGGGGCAGCCCCAGGGGGAAAGACAGGTATTTTGTGTGATAAAATTAATGGAAAACTGTCTTGCAGCCTGCCCTATTTACTGCACCTCATCATCTCCAGTCACAGCTGCCTTTGGGGTCCTTCAGGACTGACGGCTTTCCCCAAGCCACAGGGCAGTCAGGAGAAGTTCCTGCCAGAGCTGTTGGATGCTTCCCAGCATCAGCTGGTGGCATCTCTGGATCCCTGTTGGCCAGGAAGCAAGGCAGCGAATTCCAACTATTGCCATGAACCAGTAAGCCGACATTGGACTAGGGATGTGTGAAAGTGAGGGGATGTCAAATGACGGTTTCTGGAGGCCTTGCTGTTACCTCTGCATGAGTTAAATGTGGCACGGAGTATCAGTTATCTCCATGTTCTGTCATGTCTAGGACAGGTTACTTGAAGTCATTGTTTGACTGACTGAGAGCCTTCCCTACTTTCTCTTCACTTTCTTACAACCAGACTCGTGCTGAAATTCTCCACCTCTTCTSTAGGGAACCACCTAATATTTGCTTGTGCTTATGCTTATGCGCTGCTTGTGTCTTCCTTGAGACCTTGCTGTGGTTTGGGGTAGTTCAAGCTGTTCTCCTGTTCCCTGGGGGATGCGTCCAGTTAGAAGATGGTTGTCCCTCAATAGAGTTGGCTTATAGATGTGAGCACATAATTCCCATAGGCTCCTGTTCCATAATTCTCTGAAGCCCACACTGAGTATGTAAGGATGCTTGTAGCCACTGGGTATAACAGGCATCGCTCGCTCGCAGGCTTTTCCTCGGCCCATGTTGGCAGGGCCATTCGCAGCATTGGCCAAGTGAGTGGCTGCGTCCCAGGCACTGTTATGTAAGGAAGAATTTCAACATTAATTACGTGTCTTGGCTTTAGGTTTCATTCTGTCTCTCYGGACACCAGAAGTAGTCTCAGAAGATTCAGTGTGGCTTCTGCAAACAAAACAAACAAACTTTATTTTAGAGGCTTTGAGCTCTACTGCTTTCTCCTGGAGCATCCGCTCTTTTGGGACGTTTTCCCTTTGTTTCCCTGCCACTGAGAAGGGACGGCAGTTTTTCTGGAGACGCTGCCGAGCATAGCTAACATGCTGAAGTATTTGAGCTGCAAGAAGGCTAGCACTTCCAGTCAGACAGATTAAAAAGGAAAACTTAACGTTTCCCTTTGCTCTCAGCCACCTTCCTCATTCCGATGAGCCGGAGGAAGGAGGGACGGACGGACAGACGCAATGCCCTGTTGCCAGCAGGGCTGCAGAGTTTGTCTGGGGCAGAAGTGTGTGCTGGGCGAGAGATGCCTGTGCGGATCATGTTCTCACCCTAATGGCTTTCCTTCCCCCATCCTCCTGCAACTGAAGTCATTAATGCTCGTTAAGCCAGGATGGAAACAAACCCAAACAACAACCGTCTACAAAATAATTCGGTCACTCCAGACTGGTTTTTTTTTTTTTTCTCCAGTGAAGCAATTAGTCTCCTGTCATCCCGTTTTTAGCCAGACTGGAAACAATCGGCCGGACAATAGCGATTCCCCTCCTGGCAGGGCAGTCACCGGATCTGCTCCATGATGGGAAAGGTGAGGCGCCTTCCCTTGCCTGTCTCTGGGGGAAGAATCTCCCTAAAGAAATTCCTGTGGGCCTCCCTGAAAGCCCTGTTTTTGTGCAGCCCCTCCCGGTGAGTCACAGCCTCTGACTCCTCTGAGAGCCCTCTGTATGGGTTGCATTTTCTCTCAGCCCGCTGTAGGGTTAACCCTTCTGTGGTTTTGCCCAGGCACTCTCATGCGTATATGACCCATCCCACTCACTGGCTGATGATGTAGATTGTGGGTGCCAGAAAGTCATGAAGTAATCTGTGGTTTATACCAACAACAGGCCAATATAGGACTCGCATGGAGGGGGGGAAGATTTTTCCAGTCTTGCTCATCTGAGTGGTACTTGATCCTAGGAATGGCTCAGCCTGTGTAAGGAGACGGTGCTGCGGAGCAGGGGACTGCGTGATGTGAGCAAATGCATTGGAGTTTGGCAAAAAGCAGGGGGTGCGATAGGGAGGACAGGGGCCAGCTGAAGTCCTGTGGTAGCACCACAGAGAGCCATGATGCAGCTTGACCAGCGCGACGCAGGAAATCTCTCAATTCCCATAACTGCTTGCGATACGAATAACGTGACGTGCTGTCCTCTCCCAAGGGCGAAGCCTGCAGCTGTGCCACACACAGGGCCTTCCTCTTGCTGCTGAGGTTGGTTGTAGCACATGGGGAAGTGCTGGACTCCCCCTCCATCGCTGCACCTCCCTGCAGGGCACCATGCCTACCCGGCACACAGCACGCTTGCTGCCCCGAAAAGGATGGATGGGACAGGGCATGGAAGGGCAGGTTCAGGTAGGAAAGCAATGTGGCCATGCTGCTGGAGGAGAAGGCTTAAATCACCAGAAAGAGGGACCTTGCTGTCTTTAGCTTCTAAAAAGCAGCCCTGATGGCACCTTAGCGGCTGGCCAGTGCTAAACCCGAACACTTTCCTTTAAAGGTGCAGGAAGAAGCTAAGCCCAAATCCATGTTCTGTCTCATTTCTGTACATGAGGTAAAAGCCACAGGGTTGCTTGTCAGGTGCCAGAAAAAGCTCCAGCTGCCCAGGGTAACCGAGGACAAAGGGGAGCTCTGCTTGCTCGGCTGCTGGGTTTAACAGCAAGTCACCGCGTGTTTGAGTAATGCGTCACTAGTGCCGGAGCTCTGACATCTGTGGTATGAAGCTGCTGTGCGGGCACCAGAGCTGTCGGGCTGTGGAGCGCTTTGCCTTGAGATAGAAAGCTAGGATGGAGAAGTACTTGGCGAAGAAATCTGCCATACAGGCTCGTCTGGGGATGCGCAGCGGAAAGTGTTTCTGCCTGATCCCTGAAGCTTGGATTAGCTCTGGGGCAGAGCCTGCTGCATCCAAACATCATACTGAGTGTCAACTGCACCCGCTCCATGTCTGGGCAGAGCTGCTCTGGTTGCTATGGGGGAATGAAGGGCTGTTGATAAGGGTTGTCTTCTTGTTGGGCGTTTTCTGTTTTGAGTCATTCCAGCCATGGTGAACGTTGCCAGCGGTGCCAGGAGTGACAGCAAGCGCTTGGTCTGGGGGCAGAGAACCATGTCCAAGGGTTGAGTTCGGGTAGCAGGGGGGGCTGTGGAGACACAGGCATGCGTGATGGAAACACAGAGATTCAAAACCAGTAGTACAAAATTAAGGAATTGGCTGGAGAGGAAGCAAGCAGAGTTTGCATTCATATCACTGTGGTGCTTCCCAAGTCACCACAGGGACAACGTGGGGTGGGAAGTGAAAGTAACCCTGTGTTTAAAAGTTGATTCCCAATGCACTTGGACGTAATCTTGATGTGGAAGTGGCTGCTATGTCATGGTGTGGTTGCTTTCCTGTTACAGTCTAGCACAGAACATGCTGCAACACCCGCACCACCATCCCCCACGCAGCATTCTCTGCCCTCACAATCCTACCATGAAATCATTTCTCATGCAAAATCATGAAGAGGTTTGCAAACCATTTGTAAAGTAAAACACTGTGAAGTCTGCTTGAGAACAGAAATGGGGGACAGGTAAACCACACGTGTATGGTGTCCCCAAAGTGCAGAGGGGACACAGGTCATCTATTGCTCCTTGTCTGCCTAGCCTATCTAGAACAGTTCCAGGAATTCATTAGCTTTAATGTATCTTTTGTGGGTGATGCGTTTCAGCGTGTTAAAATTAAAATAATTCACTTTTTGTTCCTTTTTCTCAGGGCAGTAAAGTGTTGTTCTTCTTCCCCTGGGCCTCTATGGACTTCCATTAGTCCTCAATCAATTATTTATCCATGGGGAGAGTATCTGAAAACAGCAGTCCAGTAAGAGTAGCGGCACTTGATTGTGTAGTGAGTTTGAAGTACTTGATGAGTGAACCCACTGGAATTGTCAATAACATTAAGAACTGCTTTCCTGCCACGAAATAAAAATATAGCCTTGTAGGTGGAGCGTACTAAACTTTGATGAGGACACGAGCTAAAAACCAATGCACTTTAGATGTCACCTGAGTGTACCTTTAGCAAGCACAGACAAGGAGTTTTTTGAAAAACATCTTGCTTTCAAGTTGACTAACTTTTGTATTGTGACAGAAAACGTGTTTTGTTGTGCAATTCTGGCCTGTGTAAACATGGGAGGTTTAGATACAAAATCTTTAATTCTGAGTTTTGATCTGGTGTGGTGTCATCACACCTCTCAGCAAAGATTTCTGTCTGATTTGCTTGTTGTTTCTTGTCTCCCTAGATTAGAAATAAGTTTCAGTGAGGATTTGTGGTGTCTTCTTCCTGCAAAAAGGGATTTATAATCAAGGGATTTATACTCAAGCATATAGTCAAGGCCTGTGTAAGCGAGAGGGACCTGACAGCTTCAGATCTTCCCCAGTTAAAATAGTAAAATCCGAGAGTCCTGTAGTCTGTGGTGTTGGCCTGAAAAGGGGTAAGTTAAACAGTTGTCGCAGCTACCTCCCAGTAAGCAAGGCGTCCTGGTCCTGGAAAGAAGAGTGAACACACAGAGCCACAGTATGAATTGACTCTGAATCAGCCAACTGAAAGGCATATGCTACTCGTGGGTAACACCCCCAAATTTCCGTCTTAGCTGGACGCTGCATGCTGAAGTTAGTCATTATTCCCATTCCTGTCCTTAGAATGCCCCTTTGCTTCCCTTACACAAACTTCCCAGTTCTGCTCCCTGGAGTTGATACTCTGCGTATTGGGTGATGAAAGGAAAGGGGCGCTGATTCTTTGTGTTGCAAGGATGTGGCTGTAGATGCCCATGGAGGGGCTGGTTTGTTTATGGGGGGAAGGACTGTAATATTTGGGCTGGAAAGCAGTCTTTTAGTGTGATGCCACAGAAAGCCAAGTCATGCCAGGAGGCATATTCCCAGAGACACACAGTACCACTGGGTATCCTCCTCCATGGTCCAAAGTGCTCTACTGCAGACTGGGGTGATGCCAGTCGGGTTGCAGTCCATCTCATGCAGGGACTTGACAGATCTGTGGGCTAAAAACTTAAAAGGTGAGCAGTACAAAGAGAGACCTTCCTCATTCAGGTCCCATTTCTATCCTTTTTCTAGATGGGGTCAGTTAAGACAGGCCTTATTTTCATTTTCTGACTCATTTGTTTCCTATATTACAGGAACAAGGGAGTTGGCAGCTTTCTGTGCATGGTAGCCATGTCAGCTGGGCATTGATTGACTCCTGCTCTAAGTTACTTCTGCTTTGCTTCCAATCGGGCAACTAGCTAAGGCACCTAATTTGGGAACTTAGATAGCCTTGCCAGCTGCTGAGTTAAATTTTAGAGGGGCTGAACTGCCTTGGGAAAGCACCTGTCTCCCTCTGCTAGCTGGAGAGGGAGGCCTGACCAAAGAGACTCGTGGGTTAAATACCTGACGTGACACGGGCACAATACCGGCCAGCATTGTTCACAGGCAGTTTGGGGTCTGTTTGCTGCCTGTATGGCTTTTGGGGTGGCAGACGGGATCTAGTCTGTCCCTGTTGTCCTGGCACAAACCTCAATGTCGCTGGTTCCTGCACACAGGCAGCTTGGGAGGAGTCCCCAGAAGCGGGAGCCGGATTGCAGAGAGCTCGGCATGCCCAGCCAGGAATTTCACCTGGCTCTGCCCTGCTTATCCAGGGTACTTGGGCTTCGCACAGCCTTGGGTGAATCACCTGTAATGAGTGAATAGCAACAGTAATCCACATGAAATGAGAAACTGAATCTTGGGATAATGACCCATTTGCTAGGCTCCTACCTCTTGCATCTGATTTCACTGCTGCTATTTAAGTGATTGTTGTGGTGAGAAGCAGAGAGATCAGAGCAGTCAGGAAAGCACTTTGCCCACAGGTTTGCTGGAGTCTTAGAAAAAAAGGGAATCATTGATATCAGTGATGGTCTTGGTTTTTTTAAGAAACAACTCTCAAGACAGCATCTCCGAGGAAATATATTTAAACTTTGTTCCAAGGGGGGCTAGGCAGTACCCCCTCCTGCGCAGTACTGTGATGCCTGTGTGCTTTGTGCCCACAATGTGTCACTACCACGGAAACTGCTCTTTCACTGTGTGCACAAAAATTCAGTGCAGATGGTGAGATTTTCAAAAGCATCCATGCTGGCCCAGTGTTGCTCCTTCAAAAGTTAATGGTAAATTTGGCAGTGGAAATCTACAGCCAACGCAAAGTGCTTTTAAAAATCCCGTCTAAAAATACAGTACTTTTGCCTTCAGCTTTGTTCATTCCATTATAGAAAGGAGATTAGCGCCTATAGCCTTAGCTTTATAAATCTGGATCTGTAATTCAGAGCCGTAATAAGGTTAAGTAATTTTTTTTTTTTTTTTTCCTAAGGGCCTAATCCAAAATTGACTGAACCTGACAGGATTTTTTCAGCTGATTTCCCTGGATTCAGGATCAGGCTCAGAGTAAAGTGAATCTTATCCATATCGGATGAATATAGAGAAGTCTGCCTGACTAGACATACAGGTTCAATGCAGGAGTGCCTTCTTCCCCACAAAGCCCTGCTGGCATTACCAATACTAGCGCAGGTTTGTTCGCTGCCCGAGCCGTTGCCAGAGGCAGTCTGCACACGTGATCGTGATGGATAGGGCCACCTTTATTGTTATGTTTTTTCCTTTGATATTTCCTGGAGTGAAACACTCCTCCTAAGACTCCAAGTGTGGGGAGGGTGGATTTCACAGCAGCTGTGAGATTATTAGCAGTGAGAGCGCAGGAGAGTCGCTTTGGTGTGAGCTACTCTCTAATTCCCCCAGGGCAGGCTTAGTGGCATGAAGTGGTGAAATGGGGACATGTCACTCCATGCAGGTGGAAAGAGAAGCCTTTTCAGCAACGCAGTCCTGCCCCGATCCTACCAGGACAGCTTGGAGCTGGGACAGGGCCTTCGAGCAGCCTTAACAGTGGGCTGTGGGCAGTTGGTGATGGTTAATCTTGGGTAACTCTTCACTCCATCTTGAAGCATTGAGACCATGTTGTACTGCGGGCACAAGCCTGATTTCATTTTAATTTCTGTATCAGGCTTCGAATCAACGTTGGTCTACTTTTCGTCAAGGTGACATAACAGGCTTATGCTTTTTAACCTCTCTTGGCACTGTCAGTCATAAGTCCACACCTGATTCTTGTTCGTGCATTTGGGTCTCAAGTCTGTTGTACGCCACCTCCGAAGACTTCAGGCAAGGGGACTCGCAGAAAGAAGCATTGTGGTTTGGGTTTTTTTTTCTCTTTCCCTCTTTTTCTGGCAAGGGTAAAATAGAAGCTCTGTTGGGAGCAACTCAGCAAGTGATGTTTCAGGGCCAGCAAATTCCAGTGTCGCTGCCCAGTGGGACCGAGGAGTCTATCACAGGACTACGCTGGCGGCTCATCCGGAGAGGGAGTGCGTGGCATGCATACCAAGAGATGGACACGAAGTCTTTTTCTGTCCACCTCTCGCCTTCCTGCAGTAAATGGGAGGACGTTTGCTCTGGGATTCAGGGAAATACCTCAAGTGTAACTCCTCCTTCCTGACTAGAGTCCCACATAAAAGTGCAGCAAATAATATATATATTATATATGCATATATATAAAAAAATGTACGCACACAAATGTGGACATATAAATATATATGGATTGTGCCATCTTTGGGATTACTCCAACGTAGCAATCTCCAACGCGTCTGTGTTTCAGCGGTAATGGCTCCGGCTCTCGACTGCCCCATTTCACAAGAGTGTCTTTTTGCCCTTGTAAAGCTGCCTTTGGAAACTATCATTAGCTCTCTTACAGCTGCCGTGCATATAATAAAGGGGAAGCTTCTAGGTGCGCCTGACTGTGAAGGGACTCAGGGCACCCGTGGGGTCTCACTGGATCTGTACCACTCGGGTTCAGACCCACTAACGTGGTGGAAGCTTTGTGATTATCTATTGTGCTATGCTGAGGGTTTTTTTTAGTCTGTGCCTGTATACTTCAGCCTACCACCCTAATTTAACTGGAGGATGAATCATGCTTGTTCATCTCAATAGCAATGAAATCATGTCGGTAATTGTGTTAGCTTCCACAGACGCTTTTCTGAAGTGCCCAGAGGGAGAGGAGGTGGGACTGCTGGCGCTTCAAACCATCAGAGAGGTCTTGGATCCCAGGTAATGCCAGCTCCTTTGCCGTAAGAGAAGTCAACGCCTTGGGCACTGCTTCGTCTCTGGAGCAGCAGCCCGGGGAGTGCCGGGAGGGGACAGGTGCTCTGATGTGGTCTGGGGAACCAGCTTCCAGAGAGACCCTGCCAGCAGGAAGGGGTCAGGCAGATGGGGAGCCAGCAGCGCCGGGTTGCAGCCTGTCTCCACCAAAAAACCCATGGTGCTGCCTTAACCCGGGCAGATGGCTTGCAGAAACTTGTCCTTACGCTTGAAGGGCTGCTTGACTTTAAGATTAAAATGTAATAACAGAGTGCTTCTGGATACAGGTGCTTGCCAATCAGAGTTTAGTCTGAAGCCCAAGCAACAGCGCAAGAACGTGTTTTAAAGCTTAGTCAGACTTATCCCTGTGAGTGCGTAAGACTGATACAGAGTGCCTTCGGACATACTGAAGAGCACAGATGCAGGTGGGTATGAGGATCTCCCTCTGTCTTGCACAAATTCAAACACCCATGACCTTGCCCTCCAGAGCGGTCCTTGGCCGTGTGCTCTGGTGTGAGTTTTCAGAGAGGTTCAGCCGTGCCTTCTGGCGTTGTATCTGACCCCGGACGCGAGTCCATATTGCATCACTCTATACCATCCTGGTGTCTGCAAGAGAGGTGGAGCCTGCTTTGGAGGCTGCGTGGCGGTAATCCATCATGCCTTTATCCTAACACACGAGTGCAGAGCATTTCAAAAGGTTTGTGCTCTGCGTGCCAGTGTGGGTGGGTTAGGTGGAGCAGAGAAAAGCCATGAGGGTCTGTTGTATTCTGCCATGTTCCCCCTCTGCATCCCTCTGCAGAGTCTGTAGGATGTGCTGTGGTGGGATGAGGTTGTAAAATCTCCAGGAATGGTGCTGGGCTCCTGGCTGGAGAACTGCTCAGATACTGAGATGCCTGTGGGATCAACCTTCCCCACGAGCCTCCTTGCCTCCCACAGCTGCACAAAGCAGCCAGCAAGGACAGGCGGCTGTCTCCTGTTGTATGGCCTAGCAATGAGTGTTAATTTTCAGTGGAGTTTCACTCGCTTATACCACTTATCCTGGGTTTGAGTTGGATTCTTGTATCATTATGTCACACTTCTGCTTTTGCTTTGTTTCTGAGAAACGCAGAAGTTCTGTCTGGGGCTGTTGTGGCTGTATTTACGGTCCCTAAACGCTTAAGCGTGGTCAGCTTTTGAAAACAACTTCTGGTTTTTAGGACAGTGCAGAAGGGCACCTTTCTATGTTTCATTCCTACTTTCTGGTAATTATGAATTACAAATATCTGGAGAGATCTTCTCTTCATTTCTGCCCCGTTACATTGCCCTGCAAGTTGCAGTATGCCTGCCGTAGTCGGGCTGTCTGCATGCATGCTGGTGGTCTGAACGGTTTTGCACCTCAGAAGTTGATTGGAAACTAGAAGGAATGTTTTCTTTACCCAAGAGAACGTTTTTCAAGAAAACAAGGATTTTAAGTTATGTTTTGCAGTCCCTGCACTGTATTTCAACGTTGCTTCATGCAGTGCCTGGAAGGACAGCGCGCATGGACTACATCCCATAGGATTTAGGGATTGTGTTGTGAAGCTGCGGGCACATAAAGCAACACTTTCCATCTCAGCATGTCAGCCCCAAGTGGTGGTGTAAGTGGCTACACGCTGGTTATATGCTGTGTAACAGGGCTGAGTCTTACCTCTGGTTCTTCGCTCGGTTCTGCGCCCAAGGGGGTGCCCTCTGTAAGCTCCAGCTATCCTGATTTTCCCCTTTAAAGTACGACAGGAGTTGAATTAGAGGAAGCCTCCGAGGCTGGAAGGGAACAACAGCTCATCCTCTTATTTGGCAGCAAAACTCAGGATTTCAAACTGGTTTTCTCCAGCTTGATCTTTTTCTGATCTCCGCTTTGTGGCTCCCCGTTTCAAAGGCCACTAACCTGGTTTTTCATTTGTGATTTCAGTATTTCCCCCTACCCTAAAGATGTGGTAGCAACTAAGCAAATATCAGCAGCTCAGCCTGGGTTTTTATGTCTTAGCTCTGGTAGAATATATTGCAGGTATCTTCTTTAGCCTGTATTTACTGCTGCCTGCTGACACTCAGCTTTACCACTGCTTAGGAAATTTGCTTAACTCTTCCTTGATGCTGTGAAAATATGAGTTTCTGGTTATAAAAACTTACTTGACCATAAAAATAAATAACGTTTGGTTGTTATTAGAAAAAAAATGTGGGAGATGTGAACCATTTTCTGTGAAGGAATTTTTAAGTGAGTTCTCTACAACCCAAGGCACATGGGATTGGAAATAACCTTAATTCCCAAAGCGGTATGAAATCTTAGGAACAAAACGTGGAGGTCCCTAGTCCAAAGCTGGTGGGAATGGAATTGTGAAAATAATGACTTGCTTTGAGTTTGGTAACTGAGCCTCCAAAATTTGGTGTGGAAAGAAAGACAGAAAATTGTTTCAGATTTTGTGGGCCCAAAATAATTGTTAGGGCTTTTTAAAAGCAACAGTATTTTTTTGCAACTCAAGGGAGTGTTGGTTTCAAGTAAAATAAAATATTTTGGTTTGGGTGTTATTAATGAATGCAAAGGAAAATGGGAAATAATATTAGCTTCACATGAGTATTTAGGGCTTTACATAAAACTGAGACCTCCATTTGTTCTCCTCCTTATTTAATCAAAATACTGGTTTACATCTGTTGTCCACTGTATTTGGAGCAAGGCCTCCAACTTGAAAAATCCTACCTCTTCAATAAGTATCTTACCAACTGTGCTGTTCCGCAGGTTGTATGTCTTGCGTTCTCCTCTGTTGAAGTTGCTTCATTTTGCAAAAAATAATTACAATTTCACTGGAGCAGGAGTTGGAAACATGTATTGCTTTGGCTACCAGAGCAGGCAATAGAAACACATTTTTCTCCATCGTGATGGAGATTTCAGTATTTCTATGAAGTAAAATGACTTCAGCAGAAGAGGTGGAGAAAAATAAAAATCTACTCCCTGCTTGCAAAGGGGGTTTGAATGCACATTTGCTCATCCCAAAGGTGTTTCCAAAAGAGTGTCTAAATGGCCTTGCATGCTGAAGACTTGAAAAAGCAAAGTTTTCCCTTTCAGAAATGCCAGAATTATTAACTTAGCTAATTCCAGGTTTGGGGATTTTATTTTTAATTGTGTGTATATATATATTTTTTTTTTTTTTTTTAACATTTGGCTGGAGTATTACACTAGTCGCACCTATGTTTGTGGCTAGCTCCCACTGCTCTGTACCTACATCTTTCATGACTGAATGGTTTGCATCGGGATGGGAACAGCAGGCTTTTATGAGCTTTAAACTGGACCTTTGGTATTACCAAACTTGGGAGAAGCTCGAACCGAGGCATTGAAACTGGAAGCTAGTTTCTGTCACCACTACTCCTGCAAAAAAGATCCTTACTATATGCACAGCCCTTACAACACAGGGTGGTGAAACCAAAAGAGGAAGAAAACCCCAAACCTCATCCTTTCAAATATAGTTTCTACATCATGAGTGAGATGATCTGAGCAGAGCAAGTGGCAGGTACGTGTATAACACCTATTCACTGGCAAAACTCCCTGGTGCAGGGAAATCGCATTTGACAGATGCTTCAGAAGAGGACCCGATCATCTGCAATTGTAATTTTGGTTTTTTTACAAATGTTAAACTCAAGCAGCAGATGTATAAAGAACACCTCTTCCAGTGAGTGACGCTGAAGCAGCTCATTTTGTCATTTCTTCTGGGTCTAGACTAAATGGAGGCCGTTAAGCCGATGTGCCGCAGCTGCATGCGAGCACAAAGGCTTCCTTTCTGAGTCGGGATGAAGCCTGTTTTCCAGTGGAGGTTTGCCAGTGAAAGGCAGAACCTCAGCAGGACCTTAGAAATGCAGCCCTCAGAAAACCTCTCCACCGTTATTGCTTCATCGAACTGCTAAAAATATTGAATGGAAAATGCAAGTATTAAGGAAATGAGGTAGATTTGGGCTTTCGGAGCTGGATGACCTCCAGTTTCATCAGCTTCCCGGAATCCTTGCTGCAGAAATGAAGAGCTCCTTGTAAATCTCAGAAACCTGTCAGTGTTTTTCTTCTCATGTGGCTGTGCTGGTTCACAGGGTACGATGCGCAGGGAGAGCTGTCAACGTTGAGCAGCAAGTACAGAGCTTACAACTGCTGGGATMGCTTAAGACAAATGCTCAAACACGAGACCAAACCACGACTTTCCCAGAGAATTATCCTATGGGGCTGCCAGAGAGGAGCCACGTGGCTGAGCCTGCCCCCTCCAAGGGGGACGCATAGGGCCATCTTCTGTGGCCTTGCCAAGTGAAGAGCATTGAGAAGTCTTGTCTGGTCACGGGAGGTCCTCTTCTAAAATGATCTGCACGTAGCCAGAGCACCTGAGCAAGCGAGAGCAGATTAATGTCACGTTACAGGTTATGTGAAAATAGCAAATGCAAGTTTTGGGTTTCATGTTGCTGGAAAGAAGTCAGGAGAAGCCCGTATCCCAACTGCAGGAGGAGACAACAGGTGCTCTTAATGGGTTTAATGTGCAATGTAGAGAAGCCAAAGGGCTGGAAGTTTGCCTTGAGTGGTTAAAACTGTACTCGCTCAGCGAGAGGCAGATAGTTTAAATTTAATGGCTATTACATATATAGAGGCTCTCTGGGAGGACGCAGCAAGCGCAGAGTGCTCTTGCACCTGCAGAAGCTCCTGCCATCTTCATGATGAACATCATGCATTATACAGCTAACAGGGATTTCGGGCTTTCTGCAGCATGTCCTGTGGGGCAGAGGCTGAGAAGTGGCAGAGTGGCTGGTGGTCTGGTCTGTAGAGCTGGCCCTGGCTCGTAGCTGTGTCTTGCCTCTGCTCCTCAGGCTCTCCATGAGGGACTGTAACCTGCTCACTCAATGTACGTGACTGTGTTTCTGCTGGCTCCGATATAAGGAAGGTGTATTTTGAGGTATTCCCAAAGCATGCCAGGATGTGGCGGATGTTTTGGGGAGCGAGGGGAGGCTTGGAAGGGGGATCTCCAAGCAGGTTCACCAAAATTCCCCTTCCAGTTGCACCTTTAGGGGCACCCCCCAACAGTCAGGCCTGCCCAGGACCAAAAAGGTGTTTGCTGCATTTAAAACCGAGCCAAGAATAAACTGCGCGTTTCAACCACATCATTGCAGATTCCTGGAAACAAGGCCTGCCTTCATGCTTGGAGGGCTTCCCTGCTCTGCCAGGAACCACAGGGAAGAGCAACAGGAGCCTTGGCTGTAAACTGCTGCTGAAGGCGTACTGTCATGGGCAAGCACGTACAATACCTCTCACTGTGCTCGCCTAAAGCCTTTCCAGGACAAGCCTTTGCCCACATGCCTTAGCAGCCATTTTTGATTCTCAGAGGGGGAAAAATAAGTGTCTTCTGCTGAACATCCCACCCAGAGCAAACACTGCAGCATAAAACAGGCGTGGGCACTGTCCTCGGCATCCAAATTTCACTGGCCTCCGGATAGCTGGTGGGCCTGCTGGGAAGGGCAGCATCACTGCAGAGAGCTTTTTGCTGGCTTGTGTTGCCATGCCTTGTTAAAGTTTAAGAGAGAGGATGCATGATCTTGCAATTAAGATCCGGAGCTGGAATTCAGGAAGCTGGTGTTCAGTCTTGGCTCTGGGG
The DNA here is from genome assembly GCA_035582835.1 of Phoebastria nigripes. Lineage (NCBI taxonomy): Eukaryota > Metazoa > Chordata > Aves > Procellariiformes > Diomedeidae > Phoebastria > Phoebastria nigripes. The sequence continues at coordinate 2,608,302 of JAYKAV010002899.1, read as the reverse complement.
GACACGGGCAAATTTCTTAACGTCTACTCCTCGCTTTCTCATCCGTTCAAAAGAGGCTAATAATACTACTTCTTATCTCTTTAGGACAGGATGTGGCTCTGATTGTCTAGCACAATGCGTCATTGATCTTTCCACTGCAACAGTGAAGTTGAGGGGGAGCTGTCTCAAGCTCCAGAGAGGTTTCTGGTGGTAGTGTGGGCTGTAGAAATGCCAATGCACAACAGAGCAATCGACCACCTGATTTTCACTTTAAGATCATAGACAGAGGATGAACAGGATCAAGCTGAATTCAGATTTCAGCTCACCCATAGGTTTTCACATTGATATGGACATGCCACCACCTATGTCACCACCTTCCCCATTGCTCCCGCTTCTCAGGGAAATAGATGTCCAACCAGAGGGCAAAATGGATCAAGTTCCAGCATGGATTTCATGAAGGGGCCCTCAAATGTCTTTAGTTATTTAATCCTTATCTGGGCATCTGAATGACTTTGAAAGTGTCTTTGTCTAGGTCTATAAGGTGTCCTCCATCTCAGTAAAATGGCGATGGTAACACTTCCCTGCCTCAGAGCTGCTGTGAGGGCTCTGTGCAACTCTTGGGCCAATACCTGAGACAGTTCAAAAAATGAACTGTGACCTATTTGTACTGCACAGAGCTCCCGTCATAGCTCCTTTCCTCCATCTGTGATGGTGCCTAGAGCTTGTCTGGCAGCTGAAAAGCAGAGGTGCTACGAGCTGGTATGTATTTTTAGGAACGCATTGCCTAAGTCTGCAGATGACCCCGTGCTTTCTGGTCATGTTCCTGACAGCGCTTCTGACTGCGGGCTATTCCCTCAGGCAATCTCAAGGTCAGGCAAGCTGATAAGCTTTGTTAGGGCTCTGTCATTTTGGCAGCTCTGCTTTTGATGAGGAGCTCCCAGGCTGTTAGAGGTGACGTATTGGAAAATGTGCCTTTCTGCAGCTTGTTTGGCTGCAGGTCTCTTGTGACGGTGATAGGAGTTCCCCACCCCAATGAGCACTATGGGGGACATTCACTTCTTACATTAGTGCAGTCCTGCTGGAATCGATACATCTGGGAGGACTTTAAGACTTTGCCTCATGGTGGAGGCATCCTACGCTGGCCGAGGATTCCCCCTGCCCATGTGGCGTGGTGTCRGCAGTGAGTTTCTTTTCTTCTCAGCTTGGATAACACTCCAGGTGGGGTTTATCAGTCAGGCCTGCCCCCATACAGGGAAGTCTGGGACTTAACCCCCCCACACCTCAGGAGGGGATCTGCTGCCCCTCTGAAGGGGCCTTGCACACCTCCCCGGCTTCAGCTGTGTGCTCCCGGCACGGTGCTTTGCTGAATCAGAGCACGTCCCGTGCGGTGCGTTTTGCTGCATCATAACATCGTTACGCAATTTGACAGCTTTGGCAACCTCTGCTCCAGTGAGTCCCAGAGCTAAATGAGCAGGAGCTCTGCCAGCYAGGCTTGTGGTGTGTTTGGAAAGCCATGTGGGCGAACTCGTATAGCACCTGCCCATATTAAATGCAGTTCGGAAGAATGATGTTTGTTCCTCCCTCCCTTTTGTAAGAGATGAAGCAAAAGAAAACCCCTCCTGCGTGACTTCTGTTTATTTTTTTATGATGATGAGGCTTGTCCAGTTTACAGGTTAAGCTTCTGAGGCCTGGGACGCTGCCTCCATTTGTGCTGGGGCTGCTCCAAGCACGTAGCAACTCRGTGAACAATTCTCGTTGCAGGGACTTGAAGCTGGACAACGTGCTGCTGGACTACGAGGGTCACTGCAAGCTGGCAGACTTTGGAATGTGCAAAGAGGGCATTCACGATGGCATTACCACAGCCACCTTCTGCGGTACACCAGACTACATCGCTCCGGAGGTATAGGAAACCTTTCTTTGGCCAGGAAAACTTGGTTACAATATGAAAAGCGTAGGTTAGCTTTGGAACAACAAGTGTACTCTCTGGTGTCTTTAGCTACACCTTATTTGACTGCTGGGTGCAAGGTTTCCTCCTAGATGTATGCTTGTATCAGTCTCTTGTGCAAGCAAAGCAYGAGTAAACCTTCAGGCTGCTGTAGGCACCAAGATAAGCCTATATTTTTCTTTAGGAAATGTGAGGTGAAAAATGGAGGCACAGCTGCAAAAACCTTGAGAGAGGCACGTACAGATACTGGCCCAGTTTGATTTGAAAGGAGATTGAATTCTCCCTCATTTCCCAGTTCCTTTTTCTACCTCCTCCCRTTCCCTGTCATTCCCCAATCTCACTACAAAATTAATAAACACCTCTTTAAGGAACAGCTGCCCTCCAGATGCTGCCACATGTTCTGACAGGGTTTCAGATCCTTCTTCAACAYAATTGAATTTTTGTCTGTGGTTGGTGTTTGTGCCTTTCTCACACACTCGTGCTCCTTCCCCTCTCCAGCTGAAAGCCTTGCTGTTGGAGCCGGGTAAGCATTTCCTTCCCAGGGACAAGGAAAAGGCGATGTCAACCCGCACACGTGGCTGCTCTGCCACTTCTGAAGCTCAGCCAGTTTTGCTGAAATGCCCCTTCTCCTCCTCCTAAGCCTTAGCATCATTTCTAAGAGCTTGTTTCCCAGGTGACCCTGTGAGCAGCCAAGCTAGTTCGGCCCTTGTTTAATGCATCTGATGTAGCTTTGTGCTGATCTGGGGGTTCCCAGCTTGAGATCACCTATATGTTCCTGGACATACAGCCAGCCTAGCAGRGTACGCTGTTAGGATGTAGCGAGAACTGCGTTAATGTTTCCAGATCCTTTTTYCTCCCCTGCTCAGTTTAAGAAGCTTCAGGGTTGATATTTCTTTCCCATCCCTTCTTCAGATCCTGCAGGAGATGCTGTATGGCCCTGACGTAGACTGGTGGGCCATGGGCGTGCTGCTGTATGAGATGCTGTGCGGCCACGCGCCCTTTGAGGCGGAGAACGAGGACGACCTCTTCGAGGCCATTCTGAACGATGAAGTCGTCTACCCAACGTGGCTCCAGCAGGATGCAGTGGCAATCCTCAAAGCAGTGAGTTCCTTTGGCCGTTTGCATGCTCTCTGTCCTGGCTTTCTTCAGCCTAAATCTAGCAAAAGAAAACAGGGCTGSGGTATGGGCACTCAGAAATCATGGTTGCCCTGACCCTGACCCTTTTCTTATCTTGGATTGAAGGGTAAACAAAAAGAAAAATCCTGCCACGCTTAGGTGTGTTTGTATAGTTATGTCCTTTATATGGTTCAGCAGCCAACTTGGCAGGCAAAATGTGTGCATGTCTGTGTGTCTGGACATTCCCCTGCTGACTTAATGATTTACAACATATGGTCATCTTCCAGAACAGAGCAGCAGGTATACACAATATTTGATCAGTAGTGACCGTATGATTTCCATGCGACTGGAGTGGCGAAGAAGTGAAGTCTTCATGATAATCCTTTGTTCTGACTGTTGGTAATACCAGCCATCCCCCGGGGATTGCTGTCTACCTGCAAACAAAGACAGGTTTTTGATTTTTGTGTGTTTGGGAGAAAAAAAATGCAGCTGTACAGCAAACAGTTTGAGGAGAGCTGTTGCTGGCTACACTTAGTCCTTGTTCTACCTTGTATTCCTGAATTTTCCCAGGAGCTCTCTTATCCGCGTGCCTCACATCTTTGCCTGTGACATGGTAATGAAGCTTTTTAAGATTTCAGGCTGTGCGTGTACAAACAGTGCCTAGTGCACTGGAACTGCCTGGCTTTACTGTAATGAATCAAACGGTGATTAAATGACGAGGGTGTTAACCTAGGAATCAGGAGACAGAACTTGGCTGTTCTGCTACTGACTTCTTCCTGCCCCTGATCAAATCACTTAATATCTCTAACCACCCTTTGGAGAGAGAAGGATCAGAGTATTTCCTTTCCTTGCAAAAGCACTGTGAACAAAGATGTGTTTAAGACTGGATACCACTAAATATTGTGGTAATAGAAGATCTAAGAAATAGTTGGATAAGATAGTAATTTATAATAACTTGTGGAGCACTGACTCAAAGAAATGGGTTAATGAATGATGGGACCATTTAAAGGAAAGAGGAGAGTTTGTTTTCATCAGATCTTTAGTAGCGAGAATCTGGAATTTTTCTGCTGAAAGGTTTCTGTTGGATATGAACTGAGCAACTACTTTCTGTGCCTGAAAATGGATCTAATAAATTCCACAGAAATCAACTGAGAATAAAATCCACTTCTTGACGAGGCAAAGGGTTGTGCTTTGAAATCACAGGTTGTGCTCAGGAGTGATCATTTGTCATGCTGAAGGCTCTCTTGGGTTTTGGCAATAACCTGCAACATATTTAAAATAAAAAAAATGTGAAGTTCAGACTCACTGCAGCTTCTGGAGCAGCGTTCATGTTGTTGGATTGGGACTTTTGAATGCCTGAGCCAATTCATCTTCTGCAGTGACAAGTAATAGCAGAGTGGATTCGTTGCAGGTGTCATGCATAAGTATGAGATGGAGGTAAAATGTGGTCCGATAGATGCTCATCATAACAGGAATTTCAGAGTATTAATAAAATATGATTTGTGTTTTAGCCTCTTGATGAAATGCTTATTTTCCTAATTCTGATAGGAACTTCATAGAAACAGCCAGCGCAAGCTGCAAGTCACCCGAGGCTGCTCTAGCCCATGTTCAGAGCCCAATTTTTAACAGCGGGTCCCTTCTGTGATTAACAAGCAAGCAGCATGATGAGAGGCACTGGAGAAAGAGGGCCAGAATTGAGGAGGGAGCTAAGAATTTAAATAGAGATTGACCCAGCGTCTCCAAAACTGCACAAGTCAACTTAGCAATTGCTGGTTACTTGCCTGAAAAAGGTCTCCTTTCCAGCTGTCCTGCTTGTCTGCTGTATCACGTGTTGCTGGTAAAACCCAAATGAAAGCAAAACTGCCTCTCTGAAATGCACATGCGTTGCTCGTGAGAAGCACTACGCTATGTCTGCTTTGGGGAAAAGGCTGAAATTTAGGGCATTAACCAACAGCCTTGTGATTAACTAGTGGGAAGTTACAATTGATATTTTTACTGGACCTTCAGTTCTTTAGTGTTTCTGTTCCCTGGGTGGCTGCTGCCTGGAGGTGACTTTTGCATCATGTTTTACAGCACTGATGATAGTTTGCTACAGCCTGAATTTCTGCAACCTCATAGTAGCTGCTTTTGGCTTCAAGAGCTGTTCACTAGAAGAGCTCCTCATTTCCTCCTCCCTTTCTTATGCTGAGCTTTTACAGGCATCAGAGCATGTTGGCTTTAATGGGAAGGAAACATCCTGTCATGAGATTGTCTGGGGCTTTAGGTTAAAATGGAAAAARCCACACACACTTTAATTTCTTTTGAATGATAACAAATGTGATCACTGCTGAGGTATTATATTTGCAGGGTACTGATAATGTTTGGTCAGTATTTTTAGGTGTCGGTATAACACAGAGTGGTGAACCTGGCTTTTTTGTTCCCTTATGGCTATTTTATGAAGGACGACAGTAGATTTTCTAGCTGCTAAATATGTAGATATTTTTTTCTCACAGACTTCTGATGCTAATATTATTTCTCTTAGATACAGCATTATTACTATGTGAGCATCTTCTAATCACTACTGTGTTTACCTCCAACAAAAAGTGAACTTGAGCTCCCTGATTTACAGCTGTGACAGTGCTTTCTAACCCATGATATTAAGAGCTCTGGAAAATCAGAGCACTCAACTAGTGCAGTGACATAAATGATTATAAGCAATTACATGGCATGGGAAGCCTAGAAAGACCAGGGAATTAAGCCTGGGGTCTCTTATATTGCAGGCTAAGGCCTTAATAGCCTTAATAACTGGATTATCCCCTCATTAAAAGTTCTGGCCTCTAACCTTGAACAGGTCTAGTGAGAATTCGCTTAGTCTTGAGTGGTACAAAGCTCTGAAATGAAAATCAAATTCTGCCAGGAAGATACAATTAGGTATAGGTGCTTATAGATGCTCTACAAATGGATATATCTAGGTTTAGAAAGCACTTGATCCCTTTGCCTTCATGAAGAACTTTATCGTAAATAAGGATAATAGGTTTTAGTACCCATTTCACGGATGCTGTTATTTTGTTTCACTTTTGTTTACCATAATTGTGCTTCATCAATTTCCCCCCATGAGGAACCACCTGATTTCTGAAGGTTGCATCCTGTTAATCTTTGCAGTTTCCTGATAATAACCAAGATACGTCCTTAGGACCTCGTTTAGGTCAGTGGGTGTTTCTGGCGTGTTTTTGAGCACTGGTACCAAGGAAAACAAAAACAACCTCAATGCCCTGGAACCTTGTTTAGAATTGAAAGCAGAAATATTTGTGCTCTAGAAAAAAAAAAGTTTTTATCTATTTCCCTTTTTAATTTTTTTTGTCCTTGATATTTTCCCTTAAGRGCTGGGGAAAGAGTAGGGCAGAGCTAAATCAGTGTAAATCAGCAGGATTTTGCTGGAGTCAATACTCCCAGACGAGGGAAGCAGAAAATCTCACTCATGTACCGTGCCCCATTGGAGTGAGTCACTGGGGAATTTAGGTATTGATGGTTCAAGTCAGGCAGAGAGGACTCAAGCTGAGGTCTCCCCTGCTTGTGTGAGCAAGTCGAACTGGGCATGGATTTGCTTGCAGGCGTAAAAAAAGTGCAGAAAAAGAGAATTGCTGCTGAATGGATTCAGACCACTTCAGCTCATTCTAAATGTAAGTTTTGCTTTGATTTTGATTCCCCCCAAAAAAGTTTCTCCATAGCCCTACCTGAATGCAGTCACAAGGAGTCTATGCCAGAGGAGCTATTGGGTTTGTGTCTGTAAAAGAAATTMTTTCAAATACTCTTTGCCATCAGGTGACAGAGTAGTCACCAGTGTCTGATGATGAAGAGACTGCAAAAGAGAAACTTTGTGAGAGTGCAGAGAGCAGAGACTGCCGCACCGTATCTTTTACGGTGAGAGTGCAGCTGGAGTTTGCTTTGTTACAGCATGTCAATGTTCTGAATTTGTAAACTGTCACTAGCAAGAAGTGCTTGAGCAAAGAGGGTAACTTCCCAGGCAGCCAGAAGCTTTGGGATTCAGCTAAGTGAACTGCAAAATGAAACACAATCCTCTCGTTTCCCATAAGCGGGGTGGTATTTTGGCAGCATGTTTCACTCACTTCATRTATGACTTTCTCAAATGCGATCCAATCACGCTGTCTTGCTCACAGTCAGGCTTAGTTGGAGAGGAGAATGAAGGGACACAGTGAAAATCGGGTCTCAAAAGTCAATGGCGTAATGGGAAGCAAATTCACAGGGAAAGCTGCAGGGATTTTCCTTTCCAAGTCTAATTTCAGATGAGGAGAGAAGGGCTGAGCCTATTGAGTCGCTCCATGGACTGATGATCTGAAGCAGCAATGGTCGGCCCAAAGGCTGGGAAACTTGGATGAGCAATTGCAGCTTAGATGTTTTCACTCTCAGAGCCAGGTAGCAGCAGGGGCTAGAAAGCAGCATCTTCCCAGGGAAGTGTTAGCATTGCTCTGCCTTCTGCATCCTGGATTTCTGAACTCCTGTCACARCTGAGTCTGCTGAAGCCAAGGGTGTCTCTTGGCATTTGTGTGCCAACCCCCAGTCTTAATGTGAGCTCTGAAACTCTTCTGGCCTAGCTGAAATGCTCCTTCCAAAAGTGAGGCTTGGGCAGCCTTGCCTGTAGCTGTATATTTTGGGGACACAAATGAGACTAAAGCCTGTTCTCCCTCCAGGTGGTTAGAAACATGCATTTTGAAGAAAACATTACTGGAGTTAAGAGACTGGGCAAAAATGGTTATGTCCTCCTCCAAGTGGTTTTCGTGTGAAAAATAAACACCAGGCAAGAAAAGAGGAAGGTGCAGAGGAAATTGGCTGTGGTTTTAGCAGCCTGCACTCCCGCCCAGCACAGGTGGAACAGCACAGGGGAATCCAAATGCCGGTGGATTAGTGCGAAGAGTGAGAGGTATTGAAAGGTGAGGGAGCTCAGCTGAGAGCAAACGTGACCCGTATTTCACACTAAAATGACRTCAGCAATACAGTGCCAAGGATGCAAAAGAAAAACTTGAAGTTGATCTGTTTTTCTAGAGAACAGTAGCCTGGAAGTGATGCTGACTCAAAAGGCAAATAGTCTGGTTTCGTGAACTCTGCTGCTTTGTGTCACTGAGTTCACTTCTCCCCTCTGGATACCCTGGCGCTGTCTGCACCCCGACAACACCACTAAAGCCTAACATGCACACCACCACCTCCCCATCCTCCTTTAGACTTTGCTCTTGCAGACTTGCTTAAAATCCCTTTTGCATTGCCAGGTTAATATCAAGGCTGTTGTGTCTGGGAGTTAGTGCTTCAGACTCAGCCACAGCAATAATGATGCTCTGTGGGTCAGCAGGAGCCAGGTCCTGCTCTGACAACCTGTGTTTTAGGGACTCATTTTTGGCTGTCGGAGCACAAGGTGAGGGAGTTGGGATTTCCTTCCCAGCTTCTGCCAGCAGCCAGGAGGGAGCTTGCATGGTTCTCAGGAGCAGCCGGAGAGGGAATGGTTAAATATGCCACAGTTTAAATCCCCTTTGCCTCCAGACAGCCTTGAAGCCTGATCTAGAAGTCAAAAAATCTGTGATCTAGAAAGGAAAAGCCTCTTCTCCCATTCCTGTGAACTCATGTCACAGACTGAAACCCAGAGACTAGGGCTTTTCAGTTAGTTCCTTAGTTTTTTTGGCTTGTTTGCACAGCTAGCACACACAGCGATATTCAATACCGAGGGCTCGCCAGCAGTGTAACTTATGCCCCTTTGCTAGGAGGCAGCACACACAGGTTTTTCTGGAGAACAAGAAAAGGGCTCAGGAATGTTGCAGTGCAGACGGCAACCAGCCACTTCATCTTCAGCGGGAGAGAGGTATGGGGGCCCTTCCGCAACAGCTCAGCCACTTTTCATCTTGTTAATTAAAAAAGCCACTCAAAACTTTCTATAGAAGTTTGTCATTCCTTTGCTGCCCAGAAGACTGAATATGAGGCCGCCTTAGGTCCCTCAGTCAGTCAGGTAACCATCAGACACAAGAGACTTCCCCACAAGGTACTATAATGAGTAGTCTGTTGCTCCACCAGCRATTTCTCTTGAGTTGATGGGGGGAAGCCTTTGGATATTATTTCAAAATGTGGCCCAATTCTACCTTAAAACAAGAGGTTAAGTTAGAGGACACTGGTGGTGAATTGTAGAAATGCTTTGTGTATCCATATGCATAAGTAGCAATAAATTAGGTAGCGGTTGGGAAAGTGTGTGTGTGTATGTCAGGGTTTTCTTCTTCCCTAAATTTGCAGGTGATACTACATGAGGAAAAACTAAATCTGAAGGGTACCCTCTTCCACCTCTCCTTCCGGTGAAAACAAGCCCATCTTTTCTCAGGAATTCTGAGTGATGGCTACTAATGAGAGATAAATTCGATTATTATGTTTGGGGGTGTGTGTGTGAGTTAAATCCAGGACTCCCTGGGGAGTACAGGGTTCGGGTGCTTATTTCTTACCATTCCAAAGAAATTCTGAGTAACTTCTAATATCCYGTGTGGTCAGAGCACAGGGCACAGTCTCCACTCTTGGACACTCAGGCTGTGCTGCATGCACTTACCGTAACGGGCTGAGAAGAAAGAAGATTGGAAGAGATACAGAATAGGGTACTACACCCAGGCCCAGCTGAAGGAGAGAAAGCAAAGTGAACACTGAGCTGTGCTGCGGCAGGAGTAAACTACCCATCCTAAGGGGATGCCAGCATGATTGCCCAAACCCTCAGTGAGGACCCCTTTTGTGTGTGCCGCGGCTTATTTTCAGAAAGGCCTTCTGGATGGTGAGTGGTCCGTGCTGAACCAGACTGGCCCCACCGCTGTAAGCAACTTGAAAATGTCATTAATGAGGTGAGAAGGCAGAGGCCAGGGTTTTCACAGCAGAAAGACTTAGAGGCAGATTTTTTAATGTAATCAAAGTGAACAGTCTGCTGTGACAGAGGAGTGGAGGGGAAAGGGCTGGTTTCGGACTGCTGGCAAGGACGTCTAGGTTCAGGAGAGATGTGGATATTCCAAGCTGCCTACTCGCTGCAGCTGCTCACCCTGAACATCAGCATGGAGGGTGAGATCTTCTGAACTGTTCTTTGGATAAGTTTATTCTTTTCATATGCTGCACTTGCTCGGGTTCCAACACCCCTGGATACTGGGAGGTCAGAACTAGCTGTCATCAGCTCAGATACCACGGTGGGTGTCTGCATCCTCCCTGCACGCTACAGCAAGCAACACATGACTCAGAATACCTGGGCTGTGCTTTGCTGGGCACATCCAAGTGCAACGCGTATGTGCTTCCTGCTGCCTTTGTGCCTCGCCTTTTCCCTAAGTCCTGGGCGGTCAGTTTGGCCACTGTGTGAGCTAGACCAAACCCCCCTGTTTGTGGTCCCCAGGCCTCTCCTGGACACTTACAAGGTGTGAAACAAGGCAGCCAGATGCTGATGGTGCAAGGTTGCCTACGTTTCCTTTACGTCACTCTGCACAAGGCATATGTCTCTCCTTTGCACTTGCATCCTACAGATCCAGGCCAGTTTCTTTCTTTCCAACAGACAGAAGAAGGCAGATAATCTGTTTAATGTGCAGTGCTGGAAAAGCCAGAATGAACTTGTTTCTGAATGAACCAGATGCCGGGAGTGTTTTTTAGACAAAGATTAAAAGGAAAAGGAACAACACAATGGTGGCCCACTGAAATCAAAGAGGGAACTARATGAGCTCATTGCTTTATCCTCAGAGCTGAGGAGCCTGGTAACAAAGGCAGATATTAAAAATGCCTTCAAACATGCCAATAAATTATTCTCCTTGGCATCTCTTCAGAGTTGGCAGGCTCCATAAATCCTCTTGCACAGTTTGATTAAGCTTTGGCTGTCAGAGTCAGGTCAATATTTGAATCTCTCTGTGGAACTCTATGCCGGATCTGTGCAAATGTTTTTTTTGCTTTATTTTGTGTTTTAGAAATGCTTTCATCTTGCATTTCCTGGTTGGCTCCAGAGTCTCTGCAGCAAAAGCAGGACTCTGGAGCCTGTCGTTTCCCAACTGGGAAGGAGTTCTGCAGTTTTAAATGATCTCTCGTCTAGACCATTTTTGGCATAAACACACACTGTGGTGAAGTGACAAGGCTGTGCTCCACCACAGATTGCCTTCTTACCTCTTTTGCCTGAGTGTGCGTATCCATCTCTGTAACATGCTGTCTCTTACTCTTTGCCTCCTAACTCTCAAACAGCAAACAGCTTTCTCCAGTGATTTTAATCTCTTCTGTTGATCGATCACACCCCTTTCTGATGTGCTCCTCTTCCCCACAGTAATAGTCCCATGCTTCTGAATAATCCACTGTGAAAGAAAACTAAAGCCATCTCTATATAGCTTGCCAAGGCCAAATTCATCTTGAAGTAGTCATTAGGTCTTTTACCTTTCCCTTTCCAATAGGCTGAAATTAGCTTCTTGGTTAAGTCCGTGGCRTGCAGGCTCAGATTTGATGCAGGCTTCGTAACAAAAGCTCCTAAGCCTGCCTATTGTAATGTTAGATGTAACTCATCCTCCTCTTTCCTGCCAGGGGTGGGGAAAAAAGTGAAGGAGCATTCATTGTGCCGACTTTGTCTTCCCTCTCTTCTTTTTCTGCTTGCTCCTAGGTGCTCGGGAAGAAGCGATTCCCGTGGCCGAGCCTAAGACTCATGGCCTGGGCTCCCTTCTCAGCTCTGCCACAGTTAAACAGTGCAATTATAGACCCTCAAAGGCGTTTTGGTGAAGTCCATTAAAATCCAATCTTGGGGGAAGGCCCAAGGATTCCCTTGAGAACCTGGGGTCTGACCTGGAGGTGGGAATGATCGATGAGTGATGGGACCAGCTCTTGCTGTGCAGCCCCCAGTGGAGGGGGCCAGTCCATCTAACTGGGAGGTCCCAGCACCGCTATAGGGGTAACAAATCTCCGATTGTCCGAGCTATTCAGGGCTGTAGGTCTTACTTGTCCTTCCAGCTTTGAACTTTCTGACCTGCTGTGTCTTTTCAGGAACTTTAAAATTAAAAGAATCGAAATATAACCAAGACCACAAAAAAGCTCCTTTGAAGTATTTTCCTGTGATTTTTTTTTTTTTTTTTCTTCTTAATTGGCCTTTACAGGTTTGTCTGGGGCACTTTTAGTCTCCTTTGTACTTGACCCTATGTAAATAGGCCACCCAGGGTTGTGTAATAGATTCCCGGTTCCTCTTGACAAGACTATCAGAAAAGGATTAATTGTTTTCCCGTGCAACCCTAGGGAGATTTTACCACTGCTTAAAACAAGAGTGGGATCATGCCCCCAGTCTGTTAATAAGTGTGATGCTCATTCTCCCTCCATGTTTGTGTTAGTCTGATTGATGTATTGATTTAGTAACTGACCTGCATATCCCCATGTTGTACCTATAGTCCAATTGGGGTAATTTAAAAACAGCAGCTGGAGTTTGATACTGTCTGAGCAGCCCGTGCAGCTGGTGATCCCCATGGGAACTGGGGTTGACTCATCAGTTCTGAAAACACAGATTTCTGGACTGACGTCTTGACAAAAACCTATGTTAAATATTCCATATATCTAATGACTAAAGTTAATTTCTGTTTGTTATTATTTATTACAGGAGTACCAAAGGCAGAAGCGTCAAAAATCACTAGCTATCATCAGGGGCCAATATGCATTTGATACTTGAGGCCTTTTCATTCTGCATTAGTGTGGATGAGTTATTTGTTGATAAGTGGGGAAAGGCAGGGAAACAGGTAGATTTCAGCACAGCAAGGAAGTTTGTAGCTATTCAGACCACATTTAATTCTCATATTTTGGGCCAAGTTCTCTCCTGGCAATAGCAAAGTTACATCGGTTTACACCACCAGCAGATTTGGAGCCAGATGTCTATCCCACACGTGAGTTGCTCAATCTACCTTGGTTTATTTTGCTAGTCTCTTTTGCTCAGCACTGTTTGCAATACAGTTAATCCTTCTCGTTCCCTCGAGCTTTGACTGGGCAGCATCGAGCTGCCATTTCTGCATTAGGGGAAAGTGAGATCAAATTTATCTGCTTAATATCCACTGCACTGACATTTTGTCCTTCTTGCCTGTGGCTGGCGCATTAAACATGTGACTGCTGTCATGCTTAGTGTTGCAGTCTTCTGGCTTTTAGGAGAGGGCTGAAGACTGTTTTTTACCTCCCTTCCCATTCCTTTGTTATCTGGAAAAGGAAATAACTGAGATCTCACACTCTCTCTCGTCCTCCCCCGCCTCCTTAAAATGCTTTCAGGGCAGTCTTGTACTTCTGAGCCCTGGCACTGTGCTCACTGGACCTTCTCTGCACCGAAGGATTTCACCTGCTCACAGTTTTCTGTAGCCAGGACCCCAGCCTGGGGGTAGAAGCACCCTCTTCATGCGTGGGTTGTATTCTGGCTCAGCACCACGATGAATTGCACTGGTATGAATCAGGACTTTTAGCAATCGATCCTGCTGTGTGTAGGGTAGGAAGCTGAAATGCCACGTGGCCTCTAATGGCTGCAGTCAAAGCAAATCCACAGTATAAAATAGAGGTAGCACTCGAGAGAGCCGCAATGACTCCAAGTCCTATTCTCAGCAGCACAATCCTCACTGAAGGTCAGTAGGACTCGGGCTCCCAAGCGCCTGGCTCACACCCATAGCCGAATTGCTGCAGTTTAAGTTACCAGGCACCAGCTGAGCTGCCGTAAGTACGAGGACTTCCATGGGAGAGCTCTCTGACCACCCTGCTCCCAGGGCCGTGGAGCTTTAGCTGACACCATTTAGTGAAATCAGGCTGTGCTGACTCCCTCGCTCCTCGTAACCCACTTGTGTGTCTGAGCTCTGGATTGCTCTTGTATGGGGAAGCGAGATACGCTTGTGAGCATCGCCCCAGCAGGACTGTGATGGAGGGTGATAGGAGCCTTGCCCAAGAGAGCAAAAGACAAGACTGGCTCAAAAGAACAGCTTTTTATTTTAAAAAAAAAAAAAAAGAAAGAAAAAAAAAAGTCTCTCTGCTATGCTAATGCCTTCTGGCTTCCAATCATTAAAAATAATAGAGACATTAACAGACGGAGCCATAGAGCCATCTTTCTTCTCCTTTGTTTAGGGGTGGATGAAGGCTAATGAAACCCCAGACTGTGGGTTTGTTTGCCTTACATAATAGGCAGCCAAACTGTTTTCGGCAACTGCAGCATTCAGTCAAGAGATTCATGGAGGGAAGCCTTAATTAGAGTAATTGCTCTATTTATATAACGATTCCCTTTTGTCTGAGATCAAATAGATCTTTGAGAAATCTTATTTCCTTTTGAGTTAATTTCTGCCCTGTTAGTTTAGCTCATGAATCTTAATGAAGACGAGCGTGTTGGGTATCTCCCAATCTCCCCGCTCTCCCTCATTACTAGAGGGGAGACTGTGGGGTGTTAATCTCCTGTGCTGCTCCTGCTGCTTTTCACTTTGGTAGCAACATGGGAGAAACACCAACAGGCAGGAAATGTTAAAATCATGAACAGGGAAATCTTTCTTTCCTTTAACRGAAGGGGTTGGGGTTGATCATTGCGTTGGCACAGTCCTGAATAGGGGCCCATTGAGGCACGTGGAAGCTGCGATGGAGAGGAGGTGGGACTGAGGGTCCACCATCGTATTTGCGATGGGCTGCCCTTGAGCTCCTGGCAAAATAAAGTGATGAATTTCTCTGGGCCTCTGTTCTCTGCCTGTAAGATGGGGGAGAGCCTCCATCTCTGCCACGTGCTTGCATTTGAAAGATGAACTGCTCAGGGGCATCGGCTTTCTCTTACAAGGTAAATGCGCCCTGCTCAGGGCAGCAGAGTCCTGATGGGAGCTGGTGCGTCTTAAGACTTTCTTTAATACAAGAAATAATGATTTCTTCCTTGTCCAGATGGCTGTCAATGTGAAGGGAATGGCTGAGCAGAAAGTTGTATTCCCCTTGCTGAAGTGCATTACTTCTATGAAGGGGTCTGGGCTTGTTAGTGTTTTCCTAGAACGTGACACAATTTCATGTAATCTAGTCACTGTGATATTACTCATTAAATTAATTATCCTGATGCAAATAGCGCATATATGAGCTACGTAAAAACCTATCAGGGATTCCAGTACTGAGAAAAGGAACTTGTAAATTCAAGGAAATTAATGCTTGGAAACAGTTTTGTGCAAACATCCCTTCACTGACTACCAGGCCGTTAGACTGATTTGCAAACTCAGCCTCTTGAGACAGAAGTTGCAACACTGCATGTGAGCAGCACCGGAGAAGTCCAGTACAGCCTTGCCCAGCAGGCTGGGAGACCTGGAGCCCTTCCAAGCATGGTCTGAGCCATGTAGTGGGTGAAGGGGAGGACCAGTGCGGGTCCCCTGCTCTCCTTCACCTGCTTGCGGGCTGAGCTCCCAGGGCTGACGCAGATTTTCCCTAGTGGTTGGCACTGCTATGTCTGCATTTTTTCCTTGTAACTTCACGGGCCCTCCGTGGACTAATCTCCAGCTTTTAATTTCTTGTCATGGCTTGCTGCATTTTCTTTCAGTAAATGTTTTCAAATGATCTCGTGAAGTCATGTTTTTTGGCTCATTCCAGCTGCTGGTTTTGGCTGGGATGCTGCTGAGAGGGTTAGCTGAGGTCAGCAAGAGCCTCGCTCGAGTTTGCTCCTCGGCAAACTGGTGTAGCCCAAAGGGACCCAGCCTGAGGATGCTCCCAAGGGGCTTTTTACACTGGGAATGGGATAATTCCCCATGGTTGCGTGTGATCACAGAGCAAGGGCTTGATGGCCTGGTTCAGGTTTAAGATTGATAGTCTTGCTATTAGTTTTGCTGGAAGGCATCTTGGATTTGGGTGATTACATGTTTCATTTTGCTCAGGAACATCTCTGGTTTGCCTTGTTGTTGAATCGTTGCCTTGTTGTGTTACTGTTGAATTTTTTTTCTCTGTGTTTCTTCACTGAGCTCTGTGTGCCAGAGGTTGAGATTCATGCTGGGTTCTGGATTATCATGGAAAATTAGAGATACTCAATAAACATTAGGAGATGATATTTTGCCATGAAAAACTTACTGCTGAACATCTTCTCTCATCACCTGCAAAAACATTGGAGGGTTGTACTTGGAGGGACATTTAGGGCTATCCAACCTGTGATGCAAGAGTCAAACTCTGGCCTTCCCGTGGATGCCAGGAACAGCCAACACTTTGTAAGACATTTTCCAGCTGTTTCTGAATGCAGCCGGAGGGGTCAGGTGAAAGATTAGCTGCACTTCCAAAAACCCTTCCCCTGCGCAGCCTGCATGTGTGCAGAGGGCAGCATCTGCCCCGCTCCTGCYGCAGAAGTGCCTCTTATATGGTCAGAGACATGGGTATGGGCTCCAGCTACTTATTTCAGAGATGAAGGCTGAGCTTGTCATTAAGTTCCTCAGAAATCCCAAGTTCTTTGTTTGCTTTGCCAGAAGTGCCATCAGGTAGCAGAGGCGGCCTGAGCTACCCTATTGCAGCAGAGAAATGTCAGTACTGCCTAAGGCAGAGAGCGAGAAAGAGGAGGATTCGTGGGCTTTTGAGCCTTTGAGAGGTCATTATAGTCTTGTTTTTTCCTGACATACTGGACAACACAAACTAAAACTTCATCCATTTCTTTGTCAGTGCAATAATTTCTGGTGAATTCAAATAGTGTTTGAGAGGGTTRGTTATTCATTTTAGTGGAAACTGGCTTCAAAAATTTCATCCTTTAATTTTATATACCTCTTACAGTAAGGCAGGTAATTCTGTTCCAGTTCAAAACATCAGTACTGTCTCTGTTGGAGTCACTGTTTGCACACCTGCTTTTCAGCCCAATTGCCAAATAAAGACTGGAGCCGCTTCCCAAAGAAAACACCCCTCCTTCACCAGGCTGCCRCCTTCAAAATTCACCAGGAGATTTTAGGTAAGGGAGGAGCAGCAATGGCCAATCTCTTGTTTTCTGTCACAGCCTCCGGGTGCGGAGGCATGTATACATCCACAGGCTGAGTAACCCACCGGGATGCTGCAGCTGCCCAGAATATGGGACYGCATGATGCCATTCAAAGGCAACATTTTCGGTGCCGGTTCCCACGTGCAGATGCAATCGAGAGGTCTCAGCGCAGCATACAATACGTTTATCAGGGATGTAAGTTAATGATAAGAGACCAACTGTCCTTTGAAATGATATCCCACCCTTTTGCTGAAGCAGACTAGTATGAGTTTGACTGCCGTGAAAGGGAGGCCTCTTCACGTTGTGTTGATACTCTTTGTAGAGCGCATGATTTATATTCACTTTCAAGGTCCTGCTAGCCTGCATTAGGCGCTTGCAGTATCTGGGAAACAAGCTTAGAGAAACCTGTCCAAAGTGGTTTATGGTGCTGGTGGGTCACTCCAGCCCTTGATACCCTTGTGCTTCAAAGCCCTGTATTTACAAAGCAAGAGAGGCAGCAGCACTGCGCTCATGCCTGACAGCTGGGGAAGGTGCTGTTTGATCGGGTGTCCCATAGGTCAGCTCACTCCTGTCAGAGGCAAGGATTAATTCAGAGAGGTTTTGTGGCAGCCTGGCATTGCTCTCAGCAGCCAGCCAGGGCGACGTGTTCCAGCAGTGGGTGAATTTGAAGCCTTCGCTCTTCTCCTGCCTCCTTTGGGCACTCAATGGGGGGTAGATGGTGCCTGGAGTTACCCAACTGAGGTTTCTCAATCTGCGGGTCCAATGCTCAAATCAGAGCTGGCCGGTCGAATTTGAACAGTCATTATGTTTTGAATGTTATGTTTTGCTTTTTCAGAGCTCAAAACAGCCCACCTCAAGGGATGGCCCTTGCCTAATCCTCATTGTCCTAACAAAAAGGGTGCTTTAAGTGGCCAGGAATGTATTTACATTGGCTCTCAGCTTGTTGCATCGGATGCCTTCGCTTGGTGCAATTTTGGCATCATGTGGAATAAAGCAAGCAAATAGGAATGTAAACACACTTTTATATCCCAGGGCTCTGAACTGGTCTGGGAATGGGCGGTCCAGTTTAGGTTTTGTTCTTATATGGTTGATCATGAATGGGAACCAAGCAAAGCATGTTACCAGCCCTTTTCAGAGACTATTTGCTTTCATGATTTTTTTTTTCCCCTCTCCACATTTAGCAGAAGCTTCCTGGTGTAACGGAGGCAGCAGTAGGTCAGGAGCCAGGAGACATGGGACTTATTCCCAGCTCTCTTCTCCTTTTTGTCTTGTCTTTTTGGGCTGTTTTGGTCTATACCACTACCAGCACCAGTGAGCTCTGGTCTTGTTTGAGCTTTCTAGGTGTTCCAGCAATGCAAATAAGAGCTAGTGAGGTGCAGATATCCATCTGTGGGGACAAAGAAGCTGGGCAGGGAATTTCTAGAGACAGACAGGGCTGCCAGGAGATTTCTGGCCTGTTCTGCAAACCAAAGAAGTTTAGTTCAAGACTTGCAAAGGCTTGTCTGAACCAGGTCTCTGAGAGATTTTGGCTTGACCCATTTCTTATTTGGAAACCAAGCTGTTGTCTGGCGATCAGTATCCCACAGAAATTTTGGGGCAGAGTCTCTTGGGAAACAAATTGTGTTTGGGTTCTGCTGGTAGAAAGGGAGAAGAACAGGTTGAAAGGGTTGGGAAGACAGAAGGTCTGCTTGTCCTTGGGCCTGGCCCTGGAAATGCTGCATAACTGAGGGCTGAAGAGTCCAGAAAGCATGGGGAAGACCCCAGCTGCAGAGAGCCATGTTGGCTCGGCTCCTCTCCTGGTGACTGCTCTTACAAATCTGGATGCACTTAGCAGCTCTCTCTACTGATGTTTGGGGTGGAATGGTGGAAAACAGTTCTGCCGTAGGGAATCCCATGGCAGCACATGTCCTCGAAGGGCTCAGGAGGTCAGGCCGGAGCTGGGGTTTTTGTGCTAATGTCAGCAGAGTCTGGGGTCCTGCAAGGTCTCAGCTGCAGATGCCCCATCTACTTTGGCTCTGAAGCCCCCTCAGATGGGGTATTGGGGAGACTTCTAAAATAAATCTGGCAGTCATCTTTCTTCTCCCCAGGTAGGGAATGACTAGACCTTTTATCCGCTCGTCCTAGGAGAGTTTGTACCTTCTGAAAAGCTCCTACAGTCAGAATGAAGTTGTTCTCTCGCTGCACCTCCCCTTCTTTTCATTTTCCCATTGCCGAGATGCAGCAGACTTGGTCATTCCTGAAACAGTGACCGATTGTCTGGTTTGGCTGGTTCAGCTATTTGCTAAACATAATGCTCTTTCATCTTCGAGGAAATCGTCTGGACACCTCCACCAGAGTGGAGCTTGCTTTATGCTGCTGTTTCAATAGGCAAATAAAAGCGGCTATTTTCCCAGTTTAAACATAACCTGATTTCTCTAATGAATTAGAAATACTTGAGGAGAGGGGAAAGATTGGTTTTTACTGAATTTTTAAGAACTATAATCCTAAATTAACAAGCCAACTAGCTCTTCTCCTGCCTGGGGAAAGGATTCCCCTCCTCCCCTAATATTTCCCTTCCCCTTAAGAAACATCCGCAGCACTCGCACTTCATCATTCTTGTCGGGACCTAAAGGGCACCCGCCAGGGCCCTCTCACGCTGTGTGCATGATGTACCGCTTTTCTCATTGCTCCCTGGCAAATCAGGGCACTTTGGCTGAGGTTTGAGATTTCTTTTCACAGGTAGCAGAGTAAAAATGTTAAAAAAAGAAATCCTCTTTTAGAGTTTCATCATCGAGAGAGGAGATGGTCACCTGTCTGCTCTCATCTGCTCAGGGTTTGGGGGGCTCTAAAAGCCAGCGCCTTGCTCATTTTCCTCTGTTTCCTGAGATGACAGGAAGGAAAGCGTAGGCTTCTGGCTGCGCTTCAGCAGGCTGAGGTTTAGGAAAAAGACACAGCTCAGGACTGACTCCTGTCCAAAGCCTGGCTGGCTGGTAAGCAGCGTTTGAGAGTGAGCTCGTATTCCTGAGAAATTAATACAGAAGTAACCACCAAAACCACTGTGCAACATTTATAATGTTGCAAACAATGCAATTCAACGTTCTTTTCTTATTGTGGTAACCAAGGATTTGACCAAAAGAAAAGAGACCAAGGAGAAATACACCCCGACTCCTTCCTCTAGAGAATGAGTCAAGTTCCTTGCATGCGGTTCCAGTAGAATGAAATTGAGAAGTCTGGCCAGCAACTGAGTTCAACAGGAAAGCTGAGGACAAGCTTTTGTGCGACTGCTAATAGGTCCCTCTCTCGTGGCCCTGCCGGATGGGAGGAAACAAACAGCCCTTTTTGTTTTGCAGTTCATGACGAAGAACCCCAACATGCGGCTGGGCAGCCCGGGGCTGGGCGGTGAGAGCGCGATTCTGCGGCACCCCTACTTCAAAGATCTGGACTGGGACCTGCTGAACCAGCGTCAGATGGAGCCACCGTTCAGGCCCCGAATTGTATGTGGGAAGGAGGGGTGGGGGAAAGGGATCCCTGTTTTTTTTTCTCTTCTGAGCTCTATAAGCAGGTTTATTCCCATGAGACAGGAAAGGAGGTGAAGGAAGGGCAACCTTGACACCCTGGCCGAGGAGCCGGGAGGTGAGGTCTCTGGTCCTGGCTTGGCTGTTGGTTGGCCACCTGATGTTATACAGGTCGCTTTTCCCCTCCATGCTGGATTTTCAAAAGCAGCTCAGCCAAAAGATGCAGGTTTGTAAAAGCAACTGCAGCAGATTAGGCACGTAACTACCCTTTGCCTTGCCCCAAATATAAAACAGGAGAAGTAATCCTCATCCTGCCCACTCCACCTACCCCTTCACAACTGGGCTGTCTCTCTCTTGTCTCTCTCTGTCTGTACAGCACCCAGCACAGTGTTCCTTGCTCAGGCCACTGTCAGCTGAGTGGTTCAAATAGCAGACAGGCTGCAGAGGACATGGTGCTGCCCCTTTTCCCAGTGGTGCTACACAGCCCTAAGGGTGCTCTGTGATAGAAGAGTACTGCTCTCCACGGAGAGCCTTTCCAAGGTTGTCTCTGTGGCTTCCTTGCCTTTGAAATTGTTGCCTGGAGTGGCTCTGCAAGCTCGTAGTGGCAATGGTCAACCCAGTCCTGCTCCATGAAGATCACTGGGTGCAGGATCAGGCACTCGGGGGAGCTGTGGCAGCTCAAGATCAGGCTCTTGAGTTGTTTCTTGACCTGAATCAAAGGCTAAGGGAGCCTCCTCAGTCCGCCATGAGCTGGACAGGATCTGGGAACATTAGACTTCAATGTCAATAAAACATGTTCTGAATGCAGGAAAAACACACGCCTTGTCAAAATGTGCCACAAACCCAGTTTGTGTGTGTGCATTGTAAACAGTCCCACTTTGTGGTGCGCAGCAAGGAATCCAGCACCTGGAGGCAAGCCATTTGTCTTCCCACGGCCCAGTAATTCATTATTGTGCAAGTTTAATGGCTCGCACATAGAGGAGTGTACCCACTCCCGGCCAAAACCCAGCCGAGACACTCTGCAGATAAGGAGGGACTGTGTGGAGTCAGCTAATTGGAAACACAGCTGATAACAGCTTCAAATGGCTGGGTCTGTGCTGCCACTTGAGGAAAGGAACTGATTTATGTGCCCTGCCCTGCCGTGTCCTGGCAGGCAACCCGTCAGAGGTGGTGTCAGTTAAATCAGAGAGGGGTTTCCCTGTCAGAAGCCTGCAGAGGCTCTAAAAGGCTTTGCACTGTAAGAGGCTCTGTGGAGGCACTCAGCTGCTCCCTCCTAGTCCAACCCCAGAAAAAGCTTTCAGTAAGCTCAGCCTGGATTATGGAGCTGATGGTTCACTGCACTCAAGACCAGAATAAAGATGCAGAGCAAATATCAAGCAGATGATACGTATTTTTGACATCTCTTTCCTTTGTCTTTTCCATTTGACAGAAATCCAAAGATGACGTGAGCAACTTCGATCCAGATTTTATAAAAGAGGAGCCCATTCTGACTCCCATTGAAGAAGGAATTCTTCCGATGATAAACCAAGATGAATTTAGAAACTTTTCATTCACAAGCCCAGAACTGCAGCAATAGCTACGGCTCTGGGCAAGGGCTGCTGAGAGGCCTGGGAGGAAATGAAATGAAAACCAAGTTTACCAGAAATTTCATTCTCAAGGAGTAACAGTGCACTGACTTTATGCAATACAGCAGCACCACTGTCAACGTTACCTTAATGTGAAATTGAAACCTTCCTGTGTTTGTAGGGTTTATGCAGCTCTTGGATCAAATATTGACAGAGGTGGAACAAACATGATATTGTAAATAGTTGATGCAGACAGAGAATTGAATGCTGAGCTAGTTGGCTCAGCCTGAATGTCACCACTTGCAGTGGATTTGAGGAGTCGGCGTGAGCATGAAACAAGTGTCTTGCAGCTCTGAGCCAAACAGACTTGTTACAATTCTGATTGTTTGCAAGACTATTTTGAGGAGTCCCAGCACTGTCTGGCATTTTGGAGCCGTGATCCAGCATCCCATGGCCTGACTGAACCAGATGTTCCTACTGACTTTACCTGTTTCTGCAGTATTTATTTCTTTCTGAAGGACAAATGGCTTTCTTTGCCACTGTTTGGGTTTCCATGTGAAATATTTCATTGTGCTGACTAGCAGAAGGAAAAAAACAAATGCCCTGTGCCCCACACAGATTCTTCCAAACCAAAGGGAAGTCATGTGCTCCTAGTGTTTTACTGTTTGTGCGATATGAAAAGTTTTAGTGTTTGCATTCTGTGAAATGCCTTTTTACATCATGTATCTTCAATGCTCCTTTCTTTGCCTCCCAGCTGTTTTCAACTATAATGTAACTTGTAAAACCTTACTGTTTATTTAGGCCCATTCTATTTAATTATGCTATACAGAGCCCCTTTTGTGGGTTTAGTGCCTCATTAAAATTTTGATCCAAAGTGGTAGCGCTTAAATTATTTGTAGCATTATTGCGATAGGAGCCGCAGAGCTGGCAAACTGCTTGAAAGCAGAGTTGTTGACCAACAGGTAACACAAAAGGACAACTTTCTCCTATGAGAACGAGAAACCTTATCTAAGAAACAGGGTGACTTGGTTTGGTTTGAATTTAAGGGCTTATTACTCACAGGGCACTTCTTATCAGTTGCAGCCTCAAGCCTCTGCCACAGGCAGACTGACACAATTTTTCAGTGCAGTTTGTAGAACCCAGACACTCTAGGAGATGGTTCTGTGCTTTCCCTGCTCTTCTGGAAGTTGGATGATTTTTCTGTAGCTTCTTGGCACACCTTTGCACTCCTTGCTGGGCTTGAAGCTGTATGTCAGGATTATAGCCTCTTCCTTGGGCAGATACACTGGAGAAGGAGAAGGATTTCTAACTTCTTGCAAAACTGATCATGTTTGTATAGGGCTAGTCACATGCTTTAACTTGAGAGAAGGGTGAGGTGCAGCAGAGAGGGACACTTCTGCACAGACCTTGCACCACTGCAGCTGTGGAGGTGACGCAGGGGAGCAGAAGCCTTTGTCAGAGGAAATTACACAGGTACAACCCCCGTTACAGCACAGACCCACCAGTATATACATGCTCACCTGCTGTGAGACCAAGTTAGAAATAAGAAATCAAAGCTGACCTCTACATACAAGTGTTACCCCTTCCCACCCAAGCCCTCTCTACTTGACTGAGTCCCTTTTACTTCTACCCCTAAACCATCCGCTGAACTGTTTGACAGGTGGGGCAGAGGTTCAGTTACCCTTGGGATCTTCTTGCCTTTGTGCTTGTGTGCTATACCTGTTCTCCCTCTTTCTCTCCTGCATCTCCTCTTTCGTGTAAGCACAGCTTCATCCTCTGGTCTTCCCTCCCTTCCATTGGCATCTTCTGGCCACATTGCAGCCGGCCAGCCTCTCATCCCTTTGCTGGTCTATAGATACCCAGCTCCTTCAAAGTGGGGCAAGAGAGGAGGAAAGACAGGTTGTATAGTATAAGTGGGAGAAGGAAGAGCGGATATCCAGAAAAATGATCCAAGAACCAGTTGTGCAGGCTAGCTTGAATTGCTTTCCCATATAGGAAGAAATGGTACAGGGATGAATGCATTTGCATGAGAGGGGCACTGTGGCATCTTATTCACGTGTGAATTAAGTGTAGTGTTCACCTGTCTGGTGCAGACATGACCCTAGGCAAYTCCTCACTCAGTTTCCCACTCAGTTTCCCAGTGTTATGACTGCAGCGGTGCTCGCTTGGCAAGGGGTAAGTGCAGCTAAGCTGGCCACCAAGAGTGGGAGCACCAAAACTTTCTATGAATTTTGTGTTGGCAGCTTTTTGACTCTCCCACTGTTGAGGATTATGAACGACCTCTCCTTCCCTGGGCATCAGTGGAGGAGAATAGTAAGTGATACACTTTTTTTGCCAGCATGTTGGCATCATCCCAGGGTTTCATTGGTTGTATTATTCCTTGGGGCTCTCGAGACCTTCTGGGCTGATTCTAGTTGTCTTCAACATCAAAATGTGATCCTGTCTCCATGGCCCCAGGATCCAAGCAGCTTTGCTTACACCACTGACAGTACGAAGAATGTGGAGTATTCACCTTTAGAGACTTTTATTGGTGTAGCAATACCTGCCAACCTGTGTCCTGAAAGCGTGGGGAATGGAAACTAAGACACCTCTGTACGTGCTCCATTAGGATTTTTGTGAACTGTAAATCAGAAAGCTTGTAGATCTCTGGAAGATATAAAACGGTGTCTAAGGCCACCGTTGGGAGCAGGAAAAGCTCCTGCCCTGGCCAGCCAGTACCTGCTTTGGCCCAGGGCTTGTTGGCTTGATGGGGCAGGGATCAAATATCAAAGGGAGATTCATCCCCAGCTTCACTTTTCATTGATTTCAAGTGGTGTCAGGATCACTCCACCCTATCATAACCCTCACTGCAGAGCACACGTGCAGATCTCTGTTTGGACTAGAAGCCTAATGTTCTGCTATAAAGTAATTTCCTTGATTTTCACAATTTCACCTGGATCTTGCTTCATAATTTAGGGCAGCTCTTCCCCTCCATTGCCTGCCTGGAACTCACATGTCTACGTAATGATTTCAGCCACTCCGGTCAGCAGATCCTGAGTCAGCCACATTTGGCCAAGATCCCTGAACTCTCTCATACTTTTTACAAGGAGCTGCCATTTTGATTGTGTTCCCTCCAGATTCTGTCGGCAGCATGGATGAAGATCAGCTCACTAAAAAGTATCTATGCAATAGCTTTGCTTTTGAAAAAGCTGAATTAGTGTTTATGCTGCCATTGAATACGTAAAGAAATATTGATTTTTTTTTTTTTTTTTTTTTTTTTTTTTTTTTTTTTTAAACATATCAGAGATACAAAAAAAGAGATTTTCCATGAGCTAGCCTGCCAGCTCTTTCGGCTTCATTGCTTGCCTGAGTGGATGCAAGATGGTTTTAGTCTATTAATTTGGTTCTGGCTTTAGGAGTATATTAAGCTGGCAGCCACAGGTTTGTAAGGTTTAAAGCATAAAATGCTTGTATTTGCTCCAGTGTGAAAACTGGCAATAGAGCAAATTATAGTTAGTTCCCTTTGCACTGCTTTTAGTGCTTGCATGAAAAGGGAAGGTCCCTTTGATGTCTCTAAATTTGTGTTCTGTGCAATCCTTTCATTTTCAAAGAGGTTCATGAAATTTAGCTATAAAATTCAGTGGCCTACATCTCATTCAAGGCCTTTGAAAATTGAGGGTAAGAAGCAGATGGTCTAGAATGAATAGATGAAAATCATCTCACATCTACTCAGGCTGGCTGTGCTGCCA
Source organism: Phoebastria nigripes (assembly GCA_035582835.1). Taxonomy (NCBI): domain Eukaryota; kingdom Metazoa; phylum Chordata; class Aves; order Procellariiformes; family Diomedeidae; genus Phoebastria; species Phoebastria nigripes. Next base: position 2,582,560 of record JAYKAV010002899.1, on the reverse strand, counting down.
AAGACATCATTTTTAATACCACTGCTTGATAAGCAATGGAAAAAAAAAATCTCACAGACTCCAAGTGCCTAAGGGATTTTGATGTTAAAAATGCAATTCTAACTGCTGGATGAAGATGCTTTGAATGCATTCTCAAAGACTGGCACAGGTTCCTTACTCCTTGTGAAGTCCTAAATGGTTTGCAACAGTATTTTCCCTTGAAGCTGCGTGCTCCTCCTACAGAAGTTGCTCYTTCTCCAGTTGGATATGAGAGAGGCTCCAGTGGCTGTAGTATGAGGGACTTGATTAGCARTACCCAGAGCCAGGAGAAATGAAGAGGAAAACGTGTCTGGGATCATCTGCTCTGTCCCTTGGCCAGAAAGTAAAGAGCCATTCGCTGCTGCCGGCTCTCCGTTGGTTTGTTCAGCTGTTCAAGTGTGTGGTCAGGAGGCTTCTGCTCCTCCCCAGGGAGACCATTTCACAGCTTTTACAACTCGTGCTGTTAAGTAAATTTCGTGATATTTGGAAATGACGTGAATGAGATGAAAATCTGTCTTATCATGCCATTAGGATTCTCATTGGAAGCTGCAAGTCAGGGTTTGTATTACTGAATATATACAGGGCTGCCAAACCGAAGCATTCAAAAATGATGAGTCAGGTTGTCTGAAAATCATGGCTCACTCAGAAATCAAGAGCTTTCCAAAATAATAAATGTCGAAGTCTTTTTCTTTTTGGTTCTTTTTTTTTAACATCTGGATTATGAATATTTCGGATTCTGACTTGCACTTCTTCTCCACATCAATAGTAGCTGGAATGTCGTGTAATTATAATGCTTTTAGATGAAAGCTGGGGTCCACTAATTGATGTGAAGCCAGGCATTGGAGCTTGGAGGAAAATGCCGCACACCAAGAGATGGGTGATAAAACTGTGAGAACAGAGGGCACGGGTTTTATGTATTTTTCCACTTCTTCCTATTCTTTATGTGTAGTCACCACAGTGCGGTCCCCTGCCTCCCTGTCTCAAAACCCACATAACAGGGCATGCAGCATACAGGAGGCACAGGAGTGAAAAAAGAGAAGAGGAAGGCTGCAGAAGGCGTTTACATGCTGTATAGTTGCTGTGCATAGGGCTTGTTCAGCAGCATTTCTGAACTTGTGCATCAGTCCTTGCACAAGCGTGTCATCTTTTGCCTCCTGCGGCCAGTGCTGCCATTTCCCACCCGCCCTGCTGCCCGTCCTGCCTTCCCCTGGGCACAGCACTCTGCATCGCTCCTCGGGCTGTCATCGGCTGGAAGTGTCCTGCTGATGCAGCCAAGCCTGTAGGAAGAACAGGAGGTTAAAAAGCATGAAGGAACGATAAGTTGTGTTGGCGGTTGGCTACCTGGGTGTCTTCTGGTCCTGAACAAGGTGGTAGGGACTCTGGTACAGCCAGTGTGTCAGTGATGTCCATATATGACTGGAAGTTATGGGAGAAGGCAAGGCTATCTCCTCTCTCACGCCTTGTATTAGAAGCTAGAAAAAAGAGGGGACAGGAGGGTGTCCTCTAAAAAATGGGGTCACAACTCTGGGCTGTGACCAAGAGGGCAGAGTGTATTTTAGAAGTACCTAAGGACACTTGTAGGCAACTAGTGAAGACATGCAAGAAAGTCGCCCTTTCATCTCTGCCCCCATCCACTCTGGGGAAGGCAGATGCCTTTGCCTCCATGAGGGCGGTTTGATCGAGGAGACTTGGGGACCACAGGTCTCGGGGATGGTGGGAGTTAGAAGCCGTTGTGGCAAAAGGCTGCTGGGCAGAATTGCCGAGGAACATCCCCAAACCCTTTCATCCCAAGAAGGAAGCTTGAAACGAGCTTGGGTCAGACAGAGGCTTCGCTGCGTGGGCTCCCACAGGTAACATGTCAGTGTGAAGGTTTTGGCCCTGAAACAGTTTTAACTTGCCTGTGGTGTCAGCTTTCCTGCTTCAGCTCTGAGCTCCCACGGCTGGTGTTGGCAACAGGTCTTATAAAAGTGGAGATGAGGGATTTTAGCAGCGAGTTCAGGATTGCTCAAAACTAGTGACTCAGTTCCTCCAGTGCTTCCTTCCCCCCTCCTTCAAAAGAGGGGTTTATTCATCACCTGGTTTCTCATTTCCAAACATTTAACGTGAACTGGGGTCAGAGCCTCAGTTTTTCTACAACAGTGAGAACTAAAACTGTGTTTCTTCTTAATTGAAACCTGTTTCACCTTCATCTCACTTGATTTCAGGAACAAGATCTCAAGATCTTCAAACCACTGCAACAACAGCCACACCACCACCATAGCCACCACATATGCCAAGATAGAAGAACATTGCAAGAGTTGTCAATAAAGCCATATTTGGAGACCAGCCAAGTGCTGTGGTTGGAATGGGAGTGAGAGGCAATTTTATATATCTTCATCTTATCTACTTCTAGACTCAGATGGGAAACAGTTCCAGGCCTCCTAGTCATTACAGGCCTGTCTACTGCCCAGAGATACCTTCTGCACTTTCCTTCTTTTTTTTCTTTCTTCTGTCTTTCTTTCTTTTCCCAAATGCAGCATCTAGAAGAAAGAGGGTGTTAAGAACCTTTACTGGAGTTTGGTGCTAACCACAGACTTCTTCTGAACTGAGACAGTGTCATGTTCACCCCAAGAACTGGGTCGTCGGGTTTGCAAATGCCAACAAGACTCTGGCCGATGTCTCCTCTAGGTTCTGGGATGTTGGGGTCTCTCAAACTTGGAGTGAAGGCAGCACCAGCGGTAGCTCAAATCTTCTGACTTGAGGCAGGAGGGCAGCATTACGGGTGAGTAAGTATTTCACCTAGAGCTGAGTCACCATTATTTTTAAGCTCTGTGAACACACTCTGGGGCTTGAGCTTAGGTATTGTTTATCTGATAGACATATCTGAACATGTTGCTCTCCTTGGGGCAACCTTTCTGTTTGCCACTTCTCAGACCCTTTATTCTCACTCATCGCTAACCCTTTCTTCAAGGGGAAGGCAGAGTGGTGGTTTTGTTCAGCTCGGTGCTTCTGCCACTTCCCTGGACACTGGAGAAAACCTGCCTCCGACTGCCTAAGGAAACTGGTCAAGTGAGCCGTATGTCACAGGATAATGTTCCCTTTCAAGTGCTAATCTCAGTAGCTTAAAACTCAATTTTAACTGGGGGAAAAAAGGCAAGCGTGACCTTTAAACCTGCTCAGCTAGGCCTGGACTTTAGCAAAATCCTTCCACTTGTTGGAACCTTCATCACTGAGTTTCACCGGGGCTCCCTGCAGACCCATGAAAATTGCTACGTAGAGCCTGGGTCTAAATTACACCCTGGCAATTGGAGGCTGTCTTTTGTTTTTGCTTCTAATGAGCAAGAATTTCCCCTGCCAGCTTGGGATGCCTTCTCTAATCTGTTACCCTGACTCCTTTAATTTTCCTTGCACTGCAACAATTTACCATGGCCCCGAGTCTCCTGCCCACGGCAGGCATTTTCCTCCTGCGTGTGGAGGGGAGCTCTGCTGGTGCCAATCTGGTGAAGATGTTGTAACCCAAAATGGGGCTGTCTCTCAGCTATTTTGGTGGAGCCCGGTAATTTGTCTGAGATGGAAAATCCCTAAACTGCAATCAGTGCCTGGGACACTTGAGTGGAAAATGACAAAATCATAACATGGCTCATCTCCCCGTGGTAAATTACTCTGTGTCTGCCTGTAGGCCTATCGGCGTTGGTCTGGACCAGCCAGTGTGACCGTAAATGTACTCTGGGCCTTTGTTTTGGCTCTGTAGCCTCTATATTGGGTTCAACATAGAGGAAGCAAAGCACCCATGGCCATGCAAACAACGGAGGTTTGTTAGACGTGGGTGATCCTCGGTTCCTCTGAAAGCATCTTGGGCAAGAAGCTGGTGACCTTCTCTTCTCTCTCATTTAGCCAGGCCCAGGCAGAGGGGCTGGGAGGGACGGATGGATGTTCTCACCACCCAGCAGGAAGGGACGTGCCTCCTGGGCCAGAGGGAGGTCTCCAGGGGACCTGTTGATGGTGGCTAAATTTTGAAGGTGACCTCATGTAGGTGTCTCTCAGTTTTGGTGGAGCACGAGTATATCTTGGGAGACCCCAGCAGCAACTGGAGTTCAACACCAGGCTGCTGGCCCATGGCATCCTGCTTTGGAGACTGGTTCCTAGGCAGAGACAAGGCATGAGCAAGGAGGTGCCTGGAGCTACTCAGACCTGCAGCGAAAGCCTAAATTCAGCAAGCTTATTAGTGCTCAGCTGGGCTGGAAGACGCACATGAGGTCCAGGGACTTTGCCTTAGTCCTCCACCCACCTGTGTCCTCAGGCTGGGGCCATGGTGAGCCGCTCCTAGGGGAGTGGAGCCTGCCTGATGTGCAGGACCTTGCAGCTGGGCATGGTGACCACAGGAAAAGGCACCCTATACAGCTGGTCGCTGGAATCAGGAAACTTCTTTTAGACAGTATCTAAATGAGCATCCTCATTGAGGATCAGCAACTGAAGCCTAAGCTGTTGTTTGTGCCAAGACCCTCCCCTGCTTCTTGCTCCCAGCCTTTCCCGCTGGGCATCGCTGCCCGTGAGCCGGTTGTTTATGGGGCAATGACCACAGGCAGCAAGAGCCCCGTGCCGATTTAGGGTCATCAGGCAAAGGTCACAGAGGCAACACCTACGTTTCTAAATCTTGGTGCCCACATAGAAGCAGGATTCTGCAGCTTATTTTTATTATCATTGTAAAGTGAATCTGGCAGCTTTCTGAGATGGGGTACAAGATAAGCCTGCAACAAATCCGAGTAGACAAGTAATTTTCCTTTAATTGCTGTTGTAGGGCAGTAGAAATGAAAAACCATGTGTCCAAGGGTATACACGCCCTCATCCTCTGATTAGATACATATAATGAGATGGAAAGCTAATCTATCATATTTAGAATCAGTCAATTAGAGGGTTAGGGCTACAGATGCATTTAGCTTTAGCATTAGGGAGATATTTAAACCACATGCTGTACTTAGTCATTACCATGCTAAGTGATAGTAGATGCAGGTCACCCTATATATGGGCTGTAGTAATCAGCTTGAAGTATTACTAATTAAGCCTTTTCACCTTTGTGCTCTCTTCCATGCCACCACGCATAAAGTGGGCCATCGAGGTCATGGTGAGATGCTCTTTAAAACCCAACACCCACTGTTTATTGTGGAGTGGAGAGTGATTTGGCTTTCTAGTTCAGCCTCTGCTGCGTGGAGAGAGTTGTAAACAGACGGCTCTCTTTATCAGATACTTTGCTTCTCAGTCGCCAGCAAAATAAGCGGTGGCAGATGCCAGCCAGGCACTGCTAGCCCTTCGCTTGCCCTGCTGCCTGCCTGGTGTTATTTGAAGCCCGTGGACCATCCACGTGAATAAACCACGTCAAAGCGAGCGCAGCTCTGGCATCTCGTTTTTGGAGGAAGTCAATGAAAGCTGCAAATGCTGTAGTTACTCTGGAAAGCGGCTTATGCGATTAGGCAGAAGGTCAAAAATAGAAAAGCCCACAATGGAAGGCCTAAAAAATTGTGRGTGCAATACAGTGATGCCCAGCGATGGCTTAGCTGCCTCCTCCGCACCCCCTGAGATGCAGCTGGGCACCCCAAGATCCTCAGCTGGCTCTGGTACCAGCCCATTCATCCACAGGAGTTCACGGACTCCCTCAGGCCAAAAGCTCTTGATGACTTTATTTTTATGTGAACAGGGTTTGCATCTGCTCTTAAGACTCTGCTGTGTTGGGCTGGGGACAGAGCAACAGGCCTCCCCGCCGCAGGTGGCCAGGAGAACAGAGAGCCTTGCAGTGCCTCCCAGCCCGGGAGAAAGGCTGTGGAGAAGGAGGTGCAGCGTCTCTGGGTGCTCTCCAGCCCGAGGGGAGCTACGTTTTTGGATCAGTTTCTCTCTCACAGTATTACCGAGGCATTCCCGGCAGCACCCGGGCCCCACTTTGCTGAGAAACAGCCACCCTGGCCTTAAACCTTCACCTCTCCACCCCTTCCTCAGAGGCTAATTGCTCCACTTCTGCCCTCATTTCTGGTCTCCCAGGAATCCGAGTAAAATCATCTCGCTTGTAATGGGTAAATCTGAATACGTGCCCATAACAACCCTTTCCAGGCACTTGAAAACTCATCAACCCCATCCCTCTGGGGCAAGTCTTTGCAAGCAGGCAGGAGCTGGCACGGAGGTCTTGGAGGAGGGTGCTCCCTCTCTGTCTCAGGAGATCACCAGGAACTGCTGCTGCTCACCAGGAACTGGAAAAGGGCTCGGCTTTGGCATGACCTGGGACCAGGAAATGATTTGAAATGTTGGGTATTTTCCGGGGCATGGGGCAAGTGTTGCCCCAGCTCCTCTCAGCCGGCTGGGGCCAGCTGGCAAAGTTCCCCCAGGGGAAGCTGCCAGGTTTGGGGCTGATGAAGACCTGCCCCGGGGAGGTGGAGCGAGGATGATGCAATGGGCCGCGGCTCTTGCACCGCCAAGGAGCCTGGGTGGCCAGTTGGGGACAGGGCACGGGCAGGGAAAGTGGCCACGGTGGCCAAAGCAGCCGCTGGGCTGTCTTGGGGCAACGTGTGGCACGGGAGCAGCTCTTCACTGGGCTCTGGGAGGGCTGCCAGAGCTATTGGCTTTCTTGGCAGGTCCCCGGTGTTTCGCTACCACCTTTCCCATGGACTCTATAGATGGAGCCCAAAATCTCAGTGCAAAGTTAATTTAGCAGCAAGCGCCTGTGGCAAGAAGCCCATGACAAACATTTTGTGTTTTCCCCATGTGCGTTGGTAACATGTCCCCAAACCCGCACTGTGTCCCATTTATTGCTCTCCCTCTTTGCTGGCAAAGCCACTGAAGGCAACTGTGGGAAGTGTGGGGCTGGAGCAGCGGTGACGACCCCCAGCCGCAAAGCAGCACTGTGCATCGCCAGCTGCAGGAACTGCAGTTGGTGGTGGCTGCTGTAACCCCAATGATACTTGACTTACTTAAGCTGATGGGGAAGCTCAAACCATCAGGCAACAGCGAGGCCGTGCATTTTTGTCCCATGAGCTGTGCTCTTCAAGGGGGTAAACTCCTCTGCTTGATTTTTTTCCCCTACTTCTTAGCCAGTGACCACAGGTCTTGTAGGGACTTTCCATCTCCCACTGATCTGGTTAGCAGGTCAGAGTCAGCTGCATCTCGGCACTCGCAGGTTGGTCAATCACTGGACAGGTCTTTGCAGATCCACGTTAAGTCATGCCAGCCCGTAGACATGCCTCGCTCGGTACCTACACAGTATTTGTATTGTCTCATTTATCCTCCTCCCTCGCCTTCTGTGTTTTTGCCCATCTGTGATCCTCCGGTGGCATTTCAGCTCCCCGTTTGGGAGGAGCAGCGTTATACCAAGGAGAAAGTATAAATTTGATCTCTGAAAAGTTGATTTTATCACCATTTGTGCCTGTGTTTTGTTTTGGAGGGGGTTGTTTGTTGTTCATTTACCCAGCTTGCCAAGCTACTCCTGTGCTCAGTCAGCACTTGAAGCTGGCGTAAATAATCACGGCTCTGCCCATCTGGGGAGGGATGTGTCCGCTGTGGGTCCGCGTTGTGTTGCCATGGGTTTGAAATGCCAGCTTTGGTGATGRCGTGGCCGGGAGCCCCCTCTGCCACCGGCGAGGAGGGTGGATGCTGCCCCTCGCTCAGCACCATAGTGGGGCCAGAGAGGCTCACCTTTTCCCATGAAAGGAGATAGGTGCTCAGCACAGGGAGTTATTCCCACTCTTCCCCGGGTTGCTCCGGCAGAGCAGCTTTCAGCCCTGTTGCACACGCAGCCCAGCCCCGCCGCAGCACCTCTCCGCTGGGCTCTCCCAGCCGCCCGTGCTGGCACAATGGTGCGGGCATCYATACGATCCACCACCATTTTTTTGTTGCCTTTTTGGCTCTTTTTCCCCCTGAACTTTGCTGGTTTTCCATAGGCACCAGAGGTCTCCCACCAGCCTTCCTCCAAGCCATGGCCCATCTGCCATAGCCAAGAGCAAAGGGGAGGAAGGTATGGGGGTCCCACACATCGGAGACCCCCAGCTCACGTCTGTCTCTGCTAGGAAAGATGAAGATTTCTTTGCCAGCTGGGTATTGTGAAACGACGGCCGTGCTGTGAGCGAGACGGTGGAGCCAGCAGGAACCGCATGTGTGTTTTATATATGGGGTGAGAGCCTGGATTTTCAGAAGTAAACTTTGGGTCATGATTTTGGGAGGTGCTGGGGTTGGGTTGGGTTTTTTTCCTGTTTGCTTTCTTCCATTGCAGCTCGAGGTCTCATTCAAGAGGTCTAAATTTCTGAAGGGGGCTGCTTAGCCTGGGCTCCAAGCCTGTATTCCTGGCAATGGTGATGGAAAGCCCACCTGTGACCTGAAGCACCATCGGCTTTTCAAAGCCTGAGCCCAGCAAAGCCCTATGTGGAGCATTACATGACACCTCCTGGTGCCTCCCCAGGGAAGACAGCAAGCAAGCCCTCTCCTAACTACCTGCTGCGGGAATTTGGGGGAAAATAAAAGGCAACAGCCATGCCCRGCACTGACCCAGCCGCCGAGCCCAGAGCCGAGGTGGTGTGAGCATCATGGGGACCGCACCCCGGCACTGTGAAATGAGGGCTAAAGGCCAACCTGCCCCGTGTGAGCAAATAACACAGGCTGTCGGGACGTTTAGTTGGCGCTTGGCCGTTTGCCCCTGTTACAAGGCTTGGCTAGGAGGGGATTGTATTTCTTGCAACATCACCCAGTGAGGTAACGTGGGTTGCCAGCAGTATTTGTCTACCGGGACACGCAGCAAACAACCTGGCTGTTTGTCCTGGCCTCCTGCCCGACGGCCGGTGCGAGCGCTGCTGCCATCCCTGCGGGACAGAGACCCGCGCTCGCTGCAGGAGGCGGCATCATTTTCAGTTGAAGGAAGCCCAGAGGCCAGTTTTTTGGGGTCCCTGCTGCAGAAGCCGAGCAGATGCCACAGCGATGAGGGGAGCCACCTGCTCAATGCATTTGCTGCTTCGCTTTGTCCGAGGCTGTTGCGCCGTCGCAGCCAGCAAGTCAAACATTGCAAGAAGTATACTTTACTCCTTCCTTGATCAGCTGCTGCTGAATCACTCAATATTTGCTCTGATTACAGGCCCTTTCTTATCAGAGCTTTTTACTACTTTGCCCCTCCATTTCCCCYCTCCCAGCACACCGTGGCTCATCTCCTGACCCGCTGTGCATTTCCAAGCTCTGTTTGCAAACCCCCAGGGTTTCCATCCCGGCCCTGTTAGCTGGGCAGGCTCGGCATCCCCACCGCCTTCCCGAGGCGCGTGTCAGAGCTGACTAATCACTGTCCCAGGGGGATTTAACCACAGCACCCAGTGTGTTTCTGGCTCCTGCCCACCCACCCTGCGTGTTGGCATTGCAACTCCCGTGGTGCTCTGCTCCTTCTCACCCCTGCTTTGCAGATCCAGGTTATTAGCGCAAAACGCTGCTGATCCCAATGGCATCACCTCGCCGATGGGGAGGCCAGCAGCCGAGTGGCGGCTGCCGACGACAAAGCCAGTGCCTTCGGCATCGCGGCAGTCGGGCAGCGAGGCAGCGAGGCAGCGAGGGCTCGGGTGAGATCCACCCTCCGGTGTGAGTCACAGCCCTCTGCACCCGCTGAGTCAGCCCGGCCTTTTCAACACCCCTGTCGGCTTGGACTGGCAAATCAATCCCCGCCGTTTTGGAACAGGAATAGGACAAATCAGGCAACTAGAGTTGCCCAAGAAGCCAAGGATGGGTGTGGATGGGAGACAGCAGAATATACAGGTTTTCCCCAGTTTAATCTCTCCTGGGACATCTCTGCCCTCCGCAGCATCCTGGATATCCCAGTGGCTCAAACCACCCTGAAATGGGCCCAAACACCATGCACGTGGACATGCCCGGTGTCTTCTTTTACTCCCCTCCGCAGGCCGAGAGGGACGGGGTCCTCAGGAGCGTGATTCATGGCTGTCCTCCTCGGGATGGAGTTCCTCAGCCAGCTCATAGGCCGTCCCGGCAGGAGTGTRCCCGAATTTCAGACGTGGCCCTAACCCAGGCGAAATAACATGGGGAGTTTCCAGCCGCCCTTGGGGGTAGCGGGTAGGTACAGCCCTTGCCGTACGCTGGCGAGGCTGGCGTGTGGAGCAGATGTTTCGAGAGCCACGGTCGCACCCCTGCAGCATCCAAGAGCTGCCATCAGGGCCTGGGTCTGACGGGGGGGGGGGTTGCAACTCTTCCCCCCCCTGCCCCACACCATAGTGTTGGCTATCCTACGCAGCCCCTTCTTCTCCCGCCACACCATCAGGGAGCCTGAGCAAGGTGAGGCTGCCTCCCTGCTGGCATCAGTTTACTGCGCCCGTGTATTTATCCTGCAGCTGATTAAAGCACTGAGCGAGGCAATTATGGGTGCAGGGTGTATAAATAGGAGGTGCTGGGGTGTCGCAGGCTGGGGAGAGGAGCTGCTCAAACTTGTCGGAGAGTATCTGGGGGTGTATTCGGGGCTTGCTTCTGCCTTTCTCACACTGCCTTGCACCCAGCCTGAGGTCACCTTCATGGGATGGCGATTTCCAGTAGCAGTTCATGGTGGTCAGCACTGGACTTGAGGGATTTTTTTGTGTCGCTGACTTAGTGGTGTCTTCCCTCCCTGGCAACGATGCCTGAAGCCTCTGGAGAGCCTGGCCCTCCTCGTGTAGGCGTCCAAGCAAAAGCAGACCCTGGAAAACCATGGCCAAGTGGGCTTTGCTCTTAGAGTTTAAGATTTCACTCCAATTTTATTTTCAAGGACTTTTTCTCAAACTGTAATAGTAAACTAGTAAAAGATAATCTCGAACAAGGAAAGGCAAACCCAGCCCGGCACCAGGGCACTGAGCATCCCTCTCACAGCTCAGGGCTTTTTTTCTTTTTGATCTTGGTTTTATTTGGATTTTTCTTTCTTTTTTCCTCAGAAGTGTGTGCTGTGCTGGCTTCCATCTGAATGAATCCAGCTTTTCTTACTGCTGCCCCACCTTCCTATCTCCTGGAGCTAGAGAGCGGTTGAGACATGGTATTCATGTGCATATACATGTTGTATACGGGGAGAATCTCTATTAATCTTAAATTCACTTTGATCAGAAAAGTAATAACTTGCTGTCATGAATGACTTTACAAATTTTGCTTTTGTGGAGAGAAGCTCCTTGGCTTGAGCTTTTCCTCCCTAACAGAAACAAGTTATATCTGACGAACTAACCTTGCTGCTTTTGCTCACAAAGCAGTAATTTACTCTTCAAGCAGTGGAGTAACAACTTATCATCCCCGCAGCACCATCTATTCGGCAGAGCAGTCAGCCGGGAGGATAACGCGGGGTGCAAGCGATGGTGTTTCTATCTGCTCTGCACCGGCTGGCTTGACTTTCCTCTTCGCGGTATATTTTAGGACACATAAACTAGCGGGGAAATGTTTTTCTTCATGTGAGGAAATTCAAGTCACCCCAACACCAAATTTATCCCACAGAGTAGCAGCTACAGCTCCCAGTAGATCCAGTGGAAAATAGTTGTAGCCCAGCAAATTCCACTTTGGCCCATACAGCTGCGGAGCCGTAAAACACTTGGATGTTTCCCTGCCCAAAGCTCCTGTAAAGGCTTCCTGCAGCCTTGACTCCTCGCCAGCCCAGCCTCCAGAGCCGCCTGAGCCCGGCCAGGGCTTTCCAAAGAAAATCCTGTCAAAACCTCCTCAATTTCTCTGGTTTGTGTTTTGTGCAGCACTCTGATTTGAAAATATTGATTCTGGACTTTAAAGCAGCTGCTTTGTATATTCGACCAATTCAACGGTACCAAAGTTTGGCCTGAACTGTCCTTGTCTGGTTCCTTTTTTATCTTTTTATTGCAGCCTTAAAAGCACAATAGTTATTGACATTAGGAAGAGCCAAATATAACAATGATGCAGCATAAATCCTATAGCCAGCCAATATTGTCCGCCTTGGCTAAACGCAGCTTTTTTTTTTTCCTTTTACCCTCCAGATTGTATTTAAAATGGAAAATTTTAAAAGGCCATTTCAGGAGAATTTTAAGCATTTATGCAGAAACGGGGAAAAGTCAGGCTGAGCTGTTTGCTGATTGAAAAAATACAAAAACCCAAGAAGTGTTTGCAGTACTGTGGTGTTTCTATAGGCAATCTGGGGGGTGCTGAGCTCTGCTCAAACCAGAGCTGATTGCTCTCCCCGATGCTGAAGGAGCTTTGCCCCAGGCCAGGACGCTGCTTCACCCCTCAGTGCCGATGCACCGCCGCTACATCTGCAGCCAACGGTGAGGGATTCGGTACAGCGGCTTCAAATACACGAGGCCAAATCCCTGTTAGTGTGAATTAACACTCTGTGAGCATTGGCCCCTCTCTGGCAAAGCATAACTCATCCCGTGGCCAGGGGCTGCAACTCCAGCTCCAGCGCCAGCTCTTGCTTTGTTTTCTTCCAACATCGTTGCAAAGGGCACATCCTGGTCTCTGTTATCTCGTAGGGACCAAGGACTCGATGCTGCCCAGCACCGTCAGGCTGCGGTTTTCAGTCTGTCCCCAGAGGTCTTGGAGGACCGGGGTATAAGAGGCCAGCCGGGAGGTTGGGGAACTGCATCTCTGCTTTGCATCTCTGACAACAACCTTTAGCTGCTTTAATTGTACTGTCTGCCTCCCTCCTTCCCGGCCTTGCAATCAGCAAATGAAGGCAAGTGAGAGGCATAATCAGCTGCGTGTGGCTTTACAGTCTTCTGCTCTGCCTTTCGGGCTGGCTGCAGCTCGGCAGCCACGCGCAGGGAGGTGGGAGCCTGCTCCTGCACCCTCGGTGCCTTTCTCAGGGTCTGATCCAGCCAGGGCACGGTTTCACTCTCAAATCCCCCATAGGACTGAGATGTTTTTAATATTCTTATTATATCTGCTAATAACTTGAAGAAATGAGACTCAAAGCACGCTGGTCACAGATGGACCTGCCCATGAATTTCTGTGCCTTGTTTTTTTCAGCAATTTCTGCAAGAGCAAATCCTTCCATGGGGTTGAAGCTGCAATGGTTTGTTACAAGGAGCTGAAGTGCATCCCTCACTCACCATTCACTGGCCTCAGTCAAAACTCTATTTCATTTGGTTAACATTGGCTCAGCTCATGCCCGTGCCTGCTCCGACTGCAATTTGGGTGGGAGCAGTGTTTGGAGGTGGTCTGGCCCCATTCTCTGCACCCCACGCTCCCTGGCCCCGCGCTGCCTCCTGCCAAGCAGCCCCGAGAGGGACTCTGGTGATGAACTGTTTCGGCAAAGCTGCAAATGATCCCACCTGCAGCTCCAAAGCCCTGCAGCAAAGAGATCTGTGCACCAAAAAACACTTTGCCCTCACTCAGTGGTGTCCAAGTGAGGTGCCATGCTGAGCCAAGCTAAAAATTTAACCCTTGGATGAGGGAGCATCAAAGATACATTTGCTTTAACTTGGAAGTGGTTTGGCATCTCTGAATCAAAACCTTTCCAGAACTTGGTCCCACTTGAAACTGGGCACATTGTGTAAATTTTCCTGACAACTAGGTGCCCATGCTGAACCATGGGCATCTCCCACCATTGCATCTCCCACCGTTGCTCTGCACTGGTAAAGGAAACACGCTGCATGAGGGCAGATGAAGAGCCAGCGTGCATTTTCTCTTCCAGCTCTCCATGTGCCATATCAGCACAAGCCAGCCCATAATTTTGCAGCTGGCCTTGAGGACAAGGTGTTCACAGTGCCTGCCATGGGGGCTGGCTGGGGACTGAACATCACCTCTCCCCGGAGCAGGACTGCTCGTGTCCGGGCGGCACGGGAAGGCAGCCTGACCTGCCCCACCGGCTCCGTGCCTGCTTGATACTAGAGGAAAAAGTATTGTTCCTTGCCACCTACAGCCTGCTCTTATCTCTGCTTGCCAGCATCCTGTCYCCTTACTTGGTCCAAGTCTTTTTAAAAGGCCAAAAGGCAAAGCAGGAGGCTAAAGGGTGGGGGGGATTTCCTCCTGGGCATGGCTTGGTGACCGTGCATTGAGCATCCGAGTGTGGCTATTTTGGACACAAAGCAGACAAAGCGAGCGGTAAAAGGATGGCTCCTTTCAGTGACATGGCCACATATGCCTGGACCCACTAAGCGGGCCTGGGGATGTCTCTGCTGCCTTCGATGGGGTTCATGGGGATGCGCTGGAGCCAGGGCTGGTGCGGCTGTGCATCAATTTTAAATTGGGGAAATCCAAAAACTTTCTGGACCGCATCCCGGTGTCCAGCTCTGTAGGACAGCAGGACAGAGGAAGAACTGAAGGCGGATGGCAGGCTTCCCACTGAGCCCGGCAGCAGCTTCATGGAGAAGCCGGTGGGTCTTGCGAGGCTGCACCCCACCTCTGCATTTGGGGGAGAGGGAGGGAAAACCATCCAGCTTTCTGTTTCCAGCCTCTTAGGCTCTCTCACGGAGTTGGAAAACCCTGAAAAGAAAGTGTGGGGAGAGGGAAGGAAAATCTTGTGAGATGTGAGACACACAACATGGCCTCTGAAGCTGGGAGCTGTTGTCTTGGTCTCGTGGGAAGCTGCTGGCTGCAGCGGGATTGGGTCTGATGCACGCCGGGCAGCTTTGCAAAAGTGTCCTCAGGAGCATCACAGGACATATTTACTCTCTGTAGCTCATCTTAAAAGGTGAGGAGCCGATAGGAACCTGCCTAGCACAGCTTTTCACAAGCAACAGGACGGTGTGCCGTGGGCAGCCTGGCACAGCTGCGATTCAGGGCAGATATCACACTCCGTTCAGCCCACACAGAGGCGGGGGTGGAGAGGTGAACTTCAGATAACCTGGTAAGACTAAAGCAAGATCAGCTGAGAAAACTAGCCTGGCTTTTGACTGCTGCCAGTCCCGGCAAAAGCCGGAGATGGAGCAGTCCGGGCTCAGACAAAACAGCTCGCTGGGCTTTGTTGCTGGCCTTTGTCTGCCTGCGGGCGGTTTTCCGCAAGGCTGGTTCCTCCTCTCCCTGTAAAGCTGTTCAAAACTTGCATATCATGGCAAAACATCAAGGGGTGAGCTAAGAACCAGAGCTCACAGGTCACTTGAACTCAACTTAAAGCAAAGGTGAGGGTTTTTCCTTTCCCTGCAGGGGGATTTACCCTCCCAGGGCTACATGAAATACCCTAAAGTGATGAGAGGGGGGAAAAATCTTCAAATTGAAGAGTTTCTGGAGAAACCCCAGAGGCTCCAGGCTACTTGCTCGGGACAGAGGATCAGGAGAGGGCTAGGGGGAACTTACTGTCAGAAGAGAGGCAAGAAATGAAACTCATCTCAGTGTTTGAAGCTATTTGTGCCCTGAGTTACTCCTCTTGATGGCTGTCTTCCTTATGGCATTTGGTGAAAGAAAGTCTGATGCTTGTTTAGGCTGCCAGTCTATCCCGGCAGTTTATTTTTAGCTGAGATGGCTTGTGACAGCCCAACAGTGTTGCAAAACTACAGTTCTTGTTTGTGGTTCCCCTGTACTTTGGTACTGGACTAAGTGAAGGCTCCTGACAGGGACTCATTGTGCTAGAAGATGCAGAGGTGTTGCAAGAGACAGTTCCCTCCCCAAGGAGAGAGCGTCTAAGAGAAAAGACCTGCAAAAGCAGAAAGGAGTCGGCCTCGTGTGCAGCCTGCTGCAAAGCGATGCTGCTGTGGATCCGGGTCCCCATTCCAGCCCTACAGACCCACTGTGGCACGAGACATCTACCCCAACCCCACGTGCCTCACCACCGCCGTGTGCTGCCCAAGCGACCCGTGGACCTTCTCCTTCGAGGGGATGGTGACGAGAGGCTCCTGCCACGGGTTACGCCTCCTTCCAGCTCTCCTTCCAGCTTGGCTGTTTCTTGCAACCACTAAAGGCTTGCACAGCTGCTTAGCTTTCCCCTCCTTCCCCTTCATGAGCATGAATCACACCTCTAAAATAGTTTTTCTAACTCCAGCAATGTCAGTGCAACTGTATGAAGTGACAGCGAGGGGAGCCAACACAGGACCAGGGAGGAGACAAAGATGAGCTCTGAGGGCCAAAAGGAAATCTAAACCTACAACTCAAYGCTGTAACTAAACCTATCTGCAAAAAGCAGACTTCACAGTCCAGCTTCTTACCTGGTGTAAGAGATGAAACTGGCCTCCTTGGTTACTCTCCCTTCGTTTGCATGTGCTTTATGCCATGTAAGTCCATTAACTTCTGCCCAGGGTAATACAGAGCAGAATAAGGTACCTGATCTGCCTCTTTAGGCAACACAACCCGAGATTATAGCTGTGCTAGCTCTGTACGCTGTGCTGTAAATCCCTACGTGTTGGTTCCCTGTCTCCTCCTCAAGTTTTACAGGATGCCGACAGCTTTTTGCTTGTTTTATGATTTCATGGCAGTTGCTCGACACAACAATATGAGAATTAATTAATCTTGGCTACAGGGTAGGCAGCAGCTCAGGCAGCCCAAGAGCAAACAAGGTCAGGATTTCAGCAACGGCCCATTTTGAGAACTTGCTGGGGCTCAAGCAGAGCAGCCTCGTCTCTCTGATTTTTATTTGGATCGCTGCTCTCTTGCCTTGTTTGCAAGTTCTGTCCTGCTGGCGAGGCCGATGTAAAGCCAAACGCAGAAGACTACGGCAGATGACTCTGCTCCATACAGGGAGYGAGGATTAGGGCAAGGGCAGTGTTTGGCTCACAAACATACAGTCACTACAAAACAATTATTGACTTAAAATTCCTTTGCTGATGTCCCAACTTGCATTTGTTGATGTTAAAAGGTCAGAAGGAAAATTAGAGCTTTTTTGTCCTAATCCCTTTAAGTGCTAAATTCATGGAAAGCAATTGAACCAGCAATTTAGATTAAGGCAATAGCTTCAGATGATGGAGAAACTCTGATCCTCAAAGGATGCCTGAATGAAATGCGGCTTTTCAGAATGAGATTGGAATTGCCCTTGGCCTCCTGTTACAAAGATCCTCCCCGTTGGCTCGGTAAGTGAATAATCCAAGACTACCATGCTTATTGCAGTGCTCAGCTCCGCGACATGCCCTTAGATCACAGCAAAAGACTCCGAGCGGTAACAATAAATACAGGGGAAAAGAAAGCTCTGTGTCAGACTGGCTCCAAATTAATCTGTTTCCCAAACAAACTGCTACTAGTGAATAGCATTTATCAAGTTGATGCTGCTCCTTACAGTCCTTGGTAGGGCTGAAATACCCTTTTTTTTTCCTTTTTCTCCTCCCTGTCTAGCCTTTTTCCAAACTTTCTCTGGATCTTCAGGGTGCAGAGTGAGGATGTCCTGATGGAAAGGACGGATGCCCTTCCTCCATGGAAAGGATCCCAGCGAGTACCAAGCACGGCAAGACGGCAGATGCAAAGGCGATCCCAGAAGAGGGCTCGAGGGCTGTGTGGCTCCTTTCTCCCCTGACCCCTGGTCCCAGACCCTGCTCCAGCTGAACGCCCTCAGTGCAAGCAGGCAATGATCCAACAGGCTGCGAGATGATAGATAGGATCTTGTACAATTTAGTTGGTTTTTAGCCAGCTCGTTTCCTTGGTGCCTCTGTTGATAGAAGGGCTTTTACTGCACATACAAGCCTTAGTAGAGACAAAACTCATGTCTCCTCTTTTAATAGGAGAATTGACAGATATGACACTGTCAGCAAAATATATTTTCCATGTGTGGCTCTGGGTAGGAAAAGAGCCCATCCCTGCAGCTGTGCTTAGCAAGCAAGGGGAAGTCCTGGGGACAGGAGCCCGGGTTCATGCCTCCCGCAGCAGGGAGCAGCCAGCCAGCCTGTACAGGGGCTGGATGTCGAGGGAGGTGCCTGGCTGTACCCCGAAAACCAGAGCACCCCTAAGGGCGAAGCTGATGACATGTCCCGTTAGCTTTCTGGAGAGATGCCTGTGCCACTGGCCCGCTGGCAGGGACACCTCTGCCCACCTGGCTAAAGCAGAAGGCACTGGGATGGAGAGGTGGTTTCTCCTCCAAAGCCCTGCTCAGGACCAGAGAGGAGACCAGGCAAAGAGAAAGCCATCCTGGACTTCCACACCGAGCCCGAGGGGTGATGGATAGGGGTGTGTGGATTTCTGTGGCACAACCTCTATAAACTGATAGTTTTACTGTTGTAATTCCCATGTGAGATGGCCCTTTGTAATCTAAAGCACAACAGTTAGCCATCCTGGTGAAGGAGAAAAACCCTCTTATTAGCAGCAGCAACATGTTAAATTCCCACGTACCACTCTTGCACAGCAGTTCCAGCTCTATCCTGAGCCCTTTGGTTTCAATTTTCCTTTTTTTCTCGCGTTCTAGATTTTCCTAGGAAATTTCTTGTCCTGAGAATAGTTCTGAGAAACATGTTTTCCATGACTGGTTCCTTCAGAAATGTTATTACTGGCCTGGGATAATTCTCATAGAATAAGATTAAGTTTCTCTTGCTGGAAAATTCAGACACTACAAATTTTTAATATCAAAAACCAAACAAGTAATAACAAGTAATTTCCTAAGAACTTACACAATCTGGCATTGGTAGTATTTCATGGGAAAATGCTTCTTTCAAGTGTGTGTGTCTATTTTTAAGGAAACTAATGGCAAATAGGGTGAAAGGAAAAACACACAGGATAATTACAACCCCCCACTTATCAACCTGCTTCTAACCGTTCTTTGGAGTGGTAGGTAAACATGCAAAACACTGAACCGCTCTGTATTTTTATGCTGCTTTGAAGTGTGAGGTCCAAAGAAATCTTAACTCACATCACTTCAGCATTTCCATACCTGACTGGTGCTGGTGTCTTTGGGCGGCAGCCACAATTTGGCTTTCCAGAAACAAGTCCAAAACAGATGACCTAGTTGGAGATACCATGTCCTCAACCAAGAGGAGAGATGGGCAAAGAGGGAGCTGTCAAATTCTTGCTGGGCAAGTCCCACCTCAATCCTTCTCGTGCACTACGGGATATTACCACCATGCAACCCCCAGGGCTCCAGGGTGGCATCTTTGAAGCGCAAACACAGTCTCGGTTTGCAGAAGGGGAACCGAGGTCCTTGAAGTTTGTCAGAGGTGACTTTTCAGGGATGCTTTAGTTGGGGTACACTCCCTGCTTCAGCCAAGCACGTGCCTTTCATGCTCCCCCTTTTCTTGTGGCTGCAGCAGATAATCTTGTATAATTCCGGAGTGGTGTGGCAATGAGAAGTGCTGGGTGTCGGCACTTGGGAGCCTCTGCCATGAGCAGATGCAGGTGTTGGCAAATGCAGGCGGGCTTCTAAAAATATCCTGTGTGCTTTATTCTTGTTTCAAAGGCCATTAAGTATTTCTATGAGAGTCTTTTTTATCTTCAGCATGGAGAACTGCCTAATACTCCCACGCGTCCTTTATAATCCCCCGAATCTCAGGTTCTTCCAAATGGGAATATCTGGGCTGCAGATCTGTGCAACAAAACCTTTAGTGCTCTGCAGCAGCACCAAGTAATATGGGCAACGAACCTGAATTTCTTCTCATTTCAGTTGTCCTTACAACATTGTAATTCTACCAAATGCAGGCTGTGGGTTTACTTCCCGTATCTGTAAAGAGCACAATCAAATCCAATCACTCTTCACATGAGCATAATCCATGCACACGACTTTTTAATGCAGAACATTTAGGTCTGCTTCATAAATAGCACTGAAGTGTCGCGAGGAACTATCGCCTCACCCATAGGCATCTTACCAAACCCAACTTACAACCGTGCAAAGGCAGGAGACACCAAGGGCCAGCCTTAAAAACAAAAGCACGTTGCTCCTCTTGCGCTGGGTCTGCCGCTGCGTTTCCAGCGTGTGTGCTCTGTGATTCCTAGCAGCCTGGGTGTTTTAGTCATCCTAATGTGTTTGCTTAGGCACTAACATTAGTGTCAAAAGCACTTAATGCAAAGGAAACTTCCCAGGAGTGCACCGGTCACTGCCAGAGCAATCAGTCTTGTGTTGGGCGCGTATACGCTGTGTGGCATTTACTACTGCGGGCTAGATAATGAATTACTCACAAATTCTGGGTGTAACTCAGAGGTCTGCTTCCCACCAGGCCACCTGAAAAAAGCTGCTGTGCCCCATATCGGGTGCCCATGGGTCCTCCTGCGCTCGCATCAGCATCTGATGACAACAAATCCCAGCTGAAGATGGAAATATTTATTTTTGGCCGATGCTGCTATCTCGTTTTGAGCTGATGATTCAAACCAGTATCACTGAAGCTGTGATACAGTGATGTGCCCCCACCCTGGACTCTGTTCATGAAAAATCGTGTTTCCCATCAGGCTAATTAGGGCTGGGTAATTGTGGGTGAGGTTCAGCCACTGGGAGCCCCTGGTGAGGTGTCTGACCCCTTTCCCAGCCCCTGGCAAATGCTCTGCCCTGCTGCCTCCGGGGCTGGCCGGCGTTTCTCCCGTGCCCCCAGCTCTTTTTCAGTGCAAGCAGCTCGGTTTTGGAAGCTTTAAAACACCCTCGCCTGAACCTAGCTGCGGGTTTTGGGGTGGAGGATTTAGCCAAGAGCCTTCCCATGTGTCCCCATCTTTTAGTAAGCAACTGCAAGGCTCTGTCTTTGGGCTCTCCTTAGGCAAATGAAGAGAGACCTGGCTTGCTTGCTGCTTTAAGAAGCCCTTTGTGCTTCATGATTTGTTTGCTGCTTTGATTATTATTTTTATTTCAAGTTTCTGTGTCTTTGATGTAAAGGAAACAGTTATGAGGAATTTGAGCTGAGCTGTGGAGGTGAAGAAGTAATTGGAGATTACATTTAAATCTGCTGCCAGAGTTTTGAAAGCAACTCTTAGAGTAATTTTTGTTTTCTAATCTCTTCTTTCCCCTTTGTAGCAGAAAAYGAGCTTTCTGGGGATTCCTGGCCATCGCATCTTGCCGGAGATGGGTGAACCCTCTCCGTGTCCATCCGGTACCTATTGGGAGGCGATGCTTTGCTGTCGTTCACTTTCTGCAGATCCGTTCTGCCTCTGGCGCCTGCAGCCTTCCTACCACGTGTGCTCCCTTCCCCAGGGGCGAATACTCGTTAGCTGTAAAAAGGAAAACACAATAATAATAATAATAATAATAATAATAATAATAATATTTTAAAAAACCCCATTGCTGTAGCTCAAGTGTTTTTTTTCTACAGGTTCCAGTGCTGAACCCTTACGCCTGGAAATATCCAGAGGTAATTCATCTCTATAGATGCCAGAGTCACCTTAATAGCAGCTGAATCAAAAATACGCTTCCCTGCCCCTGCGTTGTACCTATAAATGGTGCTTATGGGCACTTTAAAGCCCGGCAAGAACTGGCTCCAACTCGCAGGGCACAGTCCCAGTTTCCTTGAAGATGGAGGGTGGAGGATCCCATGCCTGCGCAGGAGCTTTCCGGGAGCTTTCCGGAGGGAGCGGGGAAGCGGCGAGGCTGGTTTGCTCTTCCCACATGCCAATTTACTCTAACGCAAGGCAAGTCACCTCATACGCTATCATCAAAGTGGTGGTGTTTATTCCAGGGGATTTTTGGGGTGGATTTGCCTAAGGCTGGTGCCTGAGCTGGAGAGGCCATTAATTAGAGCAAACAATATTGACTTTCAGCCTCTTTTGAGAAACTGAGGATCATTTTAAAGAGACGGATCCCTCGAAGGGCCTTGTGCCAATCTCCTCGCCATGCCAGGAGGGTCTGAGCCAGCCTGGCTCATCCCATCCCGGGCTGCGCCTCCTGCACTAACAAGGATTTAACATCCCTGCTACAAATCCRTAGTTTCAGGACTAGGGGAACTGACTTTCTTTCCATATTTATATCTAAGGCAGAGGGAGATCATTACGAACAATGYAACTATGAACAATTACTTGTGATGTGAATATTGCAAATACTATTTAAATCCCAAATCCTAGRATTT
Source organism: Phoebastria nigripes (assembly GCA_035582835.1). NCBI lineage: Eukaryota > Metazoa > Chordata > Aves > Procellariiformes > Diomedeidae > Phoebastria > Phoebastria nigripes. The sequence goes on along the minus strand of JAYKAV010002899.1, from coordinate 2,560,751 downwards.
TCCATCCTGCGGAGAAGGGGTGTGAGCTCCCGCTCCCCCAGCCSGCTGCCTGGGTTGAAGCCAGCAGTTTTATGCTGCCAGGGAGCAGAATTTGGGTGCAGAGAGGATTTCTGCAGCGGCTGCGTCTCTGTCACCGCGTGCTTTGGCAGCTGAAACGCAGAGCTACTCAAAGGGCACGCCATCAGATTTCCTGGCATGGTGCAATTCCGTGGACCCTTGGCATCTTGCAGCCCTTAGAAAAGGTTTCTTGCTCAGGGCTTTGGTAGTGTTTGATGTTTTAAAAACACTAAGCAGACACTACTCTTCTAATCCTGCCAGACTTGCAATGAAGCAGATATGTAATCCTTCACAGGTATTAAATTTAATAGCAATAAAGTATATTTAAGAATTACACTGTCAAATGCCTGCCTAAGCAGAGGAAAATATTCTTAATTTAAACTTCTTCAGAAATCTATTTCCAGTTGTTATTGCCTGTGAAAGCCTCTGMTGCATGTGTGGGAGTAAAGATGAGAAAAATCAGCAACAGGTGGTCCCAGATGGCTCTTTTCTGGACACTTGTGGGAGAAACATTTCCCTGTAATATATGACTATATTCACATGCATGCATATACTTCTATACAACTGCTTTTTCATGCATAACAGCAGATGTAGATGTATATTCAGGGGCACCCCTGTGCATAAGGAAAAGCCCCAAGCTGCATGGTACGTATTCATGCCAGCTGAAGGATTTTGGGGGGGCGGGAGGGAGCTGTGCTGGGGGCTATGAGAGGGAGGTGGTGGGAGCCCTGCTGCAGGCAGGATCAGCCAGCTCTGGGAGCCATCCCTACGGAGGTGTGAGCAACAGATGGGGGGGAAGGGGGTTGAATAAGGAATGGGGGGCACACCCCTGAGGAGGGGAGCAGCAAGGAAAAGTCCCCGAGCCTCTGATTTTGGATCCCCTTCTAACTCGGGAACTGTAGCTTGGATTTGCTTGGGGTTTGGCCCAAACATGGGGGCAGGCAAGTAGGTGTCCCAGCTGAAAAGCAGGTTTCTCAGCTGAGTAAACAGCTGAGTTAACTACTTAATTTAACAATAATTTTAGCAAGTGATTAAAAGCTTTAACACAGCCTCTACTATTAGCATGAAACGGATGAAAGGTCCTTTTCCGACCCTCGGTCCCCCAGCGCCGTGGCCGGGAGCCCCAGTGCAGGCAGGGGGGCGAGGTGGAGCTGCCGTGGTGGTGCCTGAGGCACAGCTCATGGAGGGGGGGGGGGTCCTACAAAAAAAGGCTTTTGTGAGACTTCAGGTTGAGAAAAAAGAGGAAAACCCCAGCTACGCTGGCCATGAGCTATGCGGCAGGATGTGGTGGGCAAAACCTGGAAGGGTTGTTTCAGATGCTGAGCGACTTTTCTCCGAGAAGCAATTCCCATCCTTCTCCCACCAGCCGTGGCACAGGGCACCAGGAGTCAGAAGCGGAGAAGCGCTTCAGAGGTGAGACCTGCTGAAATCCAGCTCATCTAGAGCCTGTCGCTTCCTATCAGGACATCGCACAAACAAATCCCGTCTGACATGCCTGCCCCCTCTCACCTCCACTCGCTGCCCCCCCCAGCCCGCCTGGTAGTCAGGCAAGCACATGGGTTTTACATGAAAACTTTTTCCATCTGACAAAATGAACCCTGTGGTATCACCCAGACCCATCTCGCAGTCAGCACAGGAACTGCCTGAGACCACAGGCTAATTAAGGAGCCTTTAAATAGCTTCCGCCAGTGATATGATAAAGTGCTGACTCTCGAGATGAGGAAACCTGGAGAAAGGTGACAGGGTTTTCCACGCTGAACCACACTCCCATTTCCTCTCCTACGACCAGCTATCGGCAGCTGCCTTCCCAGGAAAGCCGCTTGATGTCAAGTCAGTGACGGAAGATGCTTCTTCCCTATCAAAAGCACTGATCATCCCCTCCATGGGCTCTGGATGCTGTGGAGGGGACCATTGGCAGCACCGGGCTGACCCGTTTGGGCTTGGAGGCAGCTCAGCTGGGTTTGCTTAGTGCCGCAGCCCTGCCCCTTCATCTTAACGGGGTTTATTCACATCCGACCAGTGCCCGGCCAGCACGGGCATCTCCAGGCTGCTCCCCTCCCTCCTGGCTCCAGCCTGCCGGGTCTCAGCCAGCTGAGCCTGCTCGAACACGAACACGCTCTGCACGGAGAGCCGGGGCAAGAGCTGGAGTTTGCAGATGTCTCCCCTTAAAAACCCAGCAAAGCGGGTGGGAAATCCCCGCCCCGGGCTGAAGTAGGGGGGCCAGGCACTGAATTGAGTTTCCGTTTGATCCTGATTAGAAGAGGGCAGGAGGAGTCTAAGCCAACGCAGCCCCCCCTTGCTCTTAACCTCAGATGACCCCATGTAAAAGTCCGAGCACTAAAGCTCTGCCGGCCGCAGGGACCAGCAGCTGCTGGCAGCATTCCTCTGTACCGACCGGCATTAAACTCCTCCGGAAAGAGTCTGAGGTCCCAGCGAGGAGTTTTCACTCCTGAGGATGGGGCACTGGATGTATAATAAGGCTTTTGCTGTAAAGTGAGACTTTATGGGAACAAATCTTTGCTGGATTTGCAGGTCTCTCGTCATGGTTCAGGCATGTGCTGGAAAACCATCACCTAGATAACGATGCTGGGTCCTTTTTAAAGCAACACAGGTATTGTATTTTGTACATAAAGTACATACCCCTCGGAAAGCATGTAGTCTATACAGTTTGACATTAGCTAAAACCTGTGAGATAAACATCTTCTGAAGGGAGAATTTGAGCTGAATTCCACCATGGAATAAGCAGACTGAAGTCCCCTAAGCTTGTTTTTTACAGAGTTTGAAATGTGTTGAAATGTGTTTGAAATGTGAAAGGCACGTATTTCTGTGGCTGAGTGTCACATTAATGTTTGCCTAGAAACACCTTCCCTCGGAGCAGCCAGCCTTGACCCTTTCAGACAGCATGAAAAAAAAAAAAAAATATAATTTCAGTGGCTTTTCATAGTGTCCGACCAGCTGCCAGAAGCCGCTTAGGAGCTGCCTTCCTCTTGAGGCAAGGACACAAACAGGAATTTGAATTATGTCCTTGATTTCCTCTTAAAAGGTAAAATTGACTTTTTAACAAATTAGAGAGGTCGGCTGATCGGGGACTATTCTGTGATGGATGCTGTGTACCAGCCGACTGACGAAGGCTGTAAATCTGCAGTTCACCTGATGGAGCGACGCTGATTTACATGGGCTGAGGATTGGGACCGTTGGATTTATGTTAGACGGCGTGACTTTTGACTCCTGATTATGTCCCAGGGAGTGAGGGAGAGGAAAAACTCACCCGAGCAAAGGCGGCTGCTCGCCTCCATGTCTGTGGCAGCACAATATTGGCCTCTTAATTTCCTACTGATTAAACTGTAGGAAAACAAAATCTGCTTCGCCTGGAGCAATTTGGCTTCTGCTCAAAAGCTTTCTCATCAAAATGAAATATCATTTGCTGTGAAACTGTTAGCAGGAGGATAAATGTAGTTATAAAAGCAGCTATTTGTAAAACCCAAGTGGGGAGCAGCAAAATGCTGTAATTTAGGGGGAAATCTCCACAAGGGCTCTGGAGGGCAAAACGTCTTATAAAGCCCATGTTTCATCAGGATTGTCTAGTTAGTGGGTTTGTTCAGCTGCCCATCCTGCAGATACAGAAGCGTTTTCTTTGCTAGCATCTCTCTTGGTTTGTCTGAAGGATGAGCTGGTTGGCGTGGGGCTGGCGGGACCCTCCAGTTTGACATCGGTGTCCTCAAGCTCAGAGGTGTGGTTGGTGGCATCTTGTTGGGAAGCACAAGGCAAGAAATGGTGGTGTAGCCTCTCCAACACCCACTTACTGTCAGCAGCAGGGCTTCAGGCTGGAAAATGAAGCGCTAGTGAAAGAAGCAACCTATATAATCCCATATAATGCCGAGTAAATAGCAGGTTGTTTTAGTCCTGGGAAGTAGCCACAAGAGGGAGATGTGATTGGATGTACCAGATCTATGTCTTTAATAGGGAGGAATTTAATTTTGATTAATTAAATTAATTAAATCAACTTTAATTTTGAGGAATTGAATATTGATTCAGAATTCGCCAGAAGCCCAGGAAGAAATTTCCCCGCATGATCCTGCAGTTTTGGAGTGACCAAGTACCTGAGTTGAATTTAGGAAGTGCTTTTACAATGGCAAAAATATTCATGGTGACTTCCCCCCCCTAAAATCATCTTAGTCCTAATGAAAAATTGTGTTTTCTTGAACATTGTCTGAATTACATTAATAATTTTGAGTGAAAAGAGGGAAAATGTCAACTTCCCCAAAACCCTAACAAAACGAGGAGTGAAATTTTCATTTCAAGTTGATTTAAAATAAATTTTTGATCARTGAACCAAAAAATCCCTCATTCAGACAGCACAGCTGTAATTATCTCACCCTTAAGGGCAGACTGACCGAGTGATGTTGAAGCATTTTGGAGCGTGTTACAGAGATGACGTGAATCTGCTTCCCACAGTCTGTGCTTTAGGTTTAAACAAAATGTTTCCCGAAAGCTATCAGTCTATCACCTTTCCTTGACTGAGAGTCACTTCTACTAAAAATAAACCTCCTTATTTCTCCTCTCCCTCTTTTTTCCCCTGGCCCCTACAAACCCAGACTCTAATATCAAGAGCTTTGAGATTTAGGAAGGGACTTGTAAGCATAGCCAGTGCTGTGGATGCTCCCTTTAAAATCATCCCCATGTCCTTTAAATCACCTGACTCTGGACTGTCATTGTAACAATGGGGAAAAACCAGCATTTTTTTCTCCTCTTAGTGCTGCTTTTGTTACGTAACTGCTCATACAGTATCTGGCTCATCCAGCCCGTCCGTCCTTGGGGCTTTTAGACCTATTTACACACAAACAGACTAACATCCATCTGAAAGTCATGTCGAGCACAGAGATGTGATCCTTTTGCCTCCTTAAAATAACAATCCTTTTTTGCAGGGCACTGAATAACTGTTTGGCAAAGTGAGTGCCAGGTTGGTGCTTAGATTAATCTGCTTAGATCGACTAACACAGTTGTGCAAGAGTTGAAAATACCCAGTCAAGTAAATTACATCATCCAGGGAAAAGCTATTCTAAAGAAAGCACACTTTATAAGCCCGAGCAAAATCCTGCTCAGTTAAACATTTACATATATTTATAAACAAGAGCAGAAGCTCATTTCTTTCCTTGTGAAAGAAAAAAAAAATAAAAACAGATCTTTGAAGTTTTGGCTAATAAAAAAGCATCTGACTAAATTAATCACTGGCCAAGATCCAGAATGAATTAAAAACCCATTATATTTTTTCTCACATTAGTAGTACCATGGAGGTAAAGCCCCCGGTCCAGAAGAAAGGAGGTCAAGGTGTTGCATAGCATCCTGTATAAGAAATGGCAATTGCCTGGCTAAAATTGGGGCTGTCTTTGAAATCTTACATTGCTTCTACTGTCAGACCATCTTTGTAACAACTTCCATCACTTGATGCTTCATTAAAATCTGTTGTTCTCTCTGCAGTCTTAAACATGAGAGGAAAAAACTGAACTTTGAGGGGATGAGGGAATTTAGAAGCCATAACTACATCTGGATTTAAACACTTAACTCCTGCTGACTTGGTTTTTATTGTTCCGCTTAGAAATATTCTTAGTGGAAGATCTGTTGTCGGTGGCAAGACCTAAAAATGGCTAACGGTGCAGTGCTTGGCTGTGAGCAGCTCTCTGGTTCAGTTTTCTAGGTTGGTGCCCTGAAAGCATTCGCCAGAGGAACTGTTCAGGTTTTAACAAAATGATAGATGGGATAAAACATAAGGTTTTGTCTTGTGATGGGGCCTGAGCTGTTGCCGTCATCCTTGGTCGCAGCACGGATGTGAGCTCTCACTCACAGCATCCCACTCAGGCATGCCCTTGGGAATGACAACCCAGCGGGCAAGCACCACAATGGTCCCAAAAAAGAGGAAAAACTGCCACCAGGAATGTGTGGAAGGGTAGCAGAGGGTGCTGGAGACAGACCAGATCTTGGGGTCTCCCTTATGTTCCCTGGACCAGAGTCCATTCCAGCCACCTTACACCCCTAGCTAGCAAACCCCAGCACAATAAAGCAGCGTGCTGGAATGAAGCGCTGGTTGTGCAATAACAGCTAAACACAACACACAGCCAGGTCCGCGGGGGTCAAGCTCTGTGCACAGACCCCTGAACACAGCCTTGGCGGCCACATCGTCCCTCTGTTTTGGTTTTGCATTTGCAGAAAGTACTGTATCATACCAGGAGCTCTGCTTCAGCTTTTTGAGGTTTTCTTGAAAGCTCTCCCCTAGCAAAGCTCCTTGCCATGGTTTGAGCCTTAGATTACACTTTGGGCCCAAATATGCAAGTGTGTCACATGGGGAATTCCCACAGAATGGCATAAAAGTATATAATGTGGTTGGACTAAGACCATATTTAAACTTGGTGGCTTTTCTTTAGCCCTAGTTGAACTYCAGCTTGATAGAAAATCAGACTTGGGTTCAAATTATTCTTTCTTTCTCTTCTTCCTCCCAAATTCATGTGATCGAGCCCCCTTCAGTTTTAAGAACACCCAGATACTCCATTTATATTCAATTTATTTTGGAATAACCTTTGCTTGCTACCTTTCCCTTCCATCCCTTTTCATCCTCTTTTTCCTGTGGTCCTGTTTCACTTTAGCTTAAACTCACGTGAAGTAAGAACAGCCACATTACTTACAAAAAAGGATAAAATCTCTGCAAGTGTAATTGAGCCTTTTAGGATTTTATCTGCCTGATCGTGTTAGCAGATGGACTATTAAGCTAATGTGAATTTTAAAACTAGCTATTGTATATTATATATTGACTTGTACAGTGTGTGCACGTGATCAGCTGAGAGCTGGATAGATGATTCATCATTACAAGACTTAATATTGCTCAAGAGTTGAACAGGGCAGCATTAATCAGGTTCTTCACACTGATTGCCCTGCCCTGGCCTGCTTCTCTCCGGCTCTCCTCTAGCTCCTCCTTCCCACTTATTCACCAGTTTGATCTCCCAGGTACTCTCAGATCTAACTTCATACCAGCACTGCAGATAATCACATCTATCCAACGTGTAAATACAACTATATACATGTCTTTGCAGGGTGATGGTCATAATATCATGTACATATTATTATGTGTATCACACAGAGTCCTCCTGTTCATAAGAATGAGGAAAATCCTTAATAAGCATTATTACTATTATTGGTATTTAGCGACAGTCTTGTCACTGGCATAAGTGTTCCTATGTAAGCGTGTATTAAATGCACATTTTAAATCCTCAGTCTATTTTTCCTATGTTACAAATGAGCTGATAAATGATTGCAGCCTGTTGGGATTATAATATGAATCGACATTAAAAAAAAAAAGTTCCATCTCCATCTGTTTGGGTTACGTAACTCGTGATCTCAAGCAATCTCAGAGGCAGGATTTTCTGCATAAATAGTACAATTTCCAGTAAGGAGATTAAGGCTTCTTTGCTGGGAAAAGAAGAAATTACCAGAAAAGCTGTCATTTCAATGAACACAAATAAATCATGTTCCAAAATACACAGGAAGACAAATTTATGTCATTGAGTCCCTCTGTCCCAGATGCTCCCTCCCCACCTGTCACAGAGAGCAGTATTTTGCCACAAAATATCATTCATCCTTTAAACATTTATGAAATGCCATCAGCTATATTTTCTACGTATGTTAACTCTTTTAAAAATCAGTGCTGCTATTAATATTGTACGTTTTCACGGTTTTAATCCTAGTGCCTTTTTTTAATATCCGGTGGTTTCCGTAAGTGCTGGACTTCAGTAAATCCAGGCGTTGGGAAGCATAAAATATATTCCACGAGTGTAAACAGAGGCACTCAGAGCAGCTACTATACGGCAGCCTGGCAGCAGATCCCGCTGTGTGTGATGGAGAGAAAAACTCTCCCCCAGCAGCTGACAGCGCCGTGTCTGCGCCCTGCGAAAGCACGTGAGTTTTTAAATTAAAAAACCACCTTTTTTTTTAATGTGAATGAGGAGAAAACTCYGTGTTTGCCCTATTTCTGCAGACAGACAGGCAAGTGTTTCTGCAGACAGACTGTTAGGGCACGTCACATCCTCCAGAGGCAAAAGATCCCATTAAGAGACTGCTTGCAGAAAGCATTTAGTAAAGCAACCCGCACCGCTGGCTTTCCTGACGGCAGCGATGGTAGCGCTGCTGCAAAACCAGCAGCCCACAGCGAGCGGCTCTGGATACCTGCCCCAACACAAATTCTCTTTTCTAGAGAGGAAAACAAGCGGAGCCCACCTGGGAAAGCCCCACATTGTGTGTCCTGGGGAACCGACCTGCCAGTCCCACGCAGAGCCTGAGCTGGGCGGCTGCGCTTCCCTGGTGCTGCCCAGCCCTCTGCCAGGCTGCGGGCTTCCACCTGGCTCTCTCCAGCGCTACCCCGGTTTCTGCCCCTGATTTATTTCTTATTGCCTGCTGCAGCTCTCGCGCATACCCGGACCCCTCTGGGTTGTGATGGGAGTTTCTCATCTTTTATGTCTAGGGTAATGTTTTGGCACGGACCTCAGCAGATCCCTCCTTCCTCTCCCTGGTGTCGTCTCCCTGGAAAGCCGAGCGAGTCTGGCATGTGGTTAACAGGAAATATTGTGCTGGTAGCTCCCATTTTATTGCTTGTGCATTACCACCCTTCTGCTGAAACCACTTCATGCCTGAGTCATGTGTTTACCATCCCTGTGCTCTCTGGCCACCTCCGTCCTTTTACCCGTCCCCTGTGTGGTTTAGGAGCTCAGGGACCTCCAAGGACAGCTCAGCAGGATGCCCTGGGAAAGCTGCCCTCTTCCCATGCTCACCTCTTGGTTTTTCCACCAAAATGGTGTGTAAACAAGTGAGGAGGCCCTCACCCTGCTCTCACACAAGTCTCCAGGACTTCAAAATAACTCTTTATCTCCTTGTTTCACCACAGGGGAAATGAACTTGGCCATGCTGATATGCAGAAGAAATGGAGCAGCAACGGCTGTCCTGGAAGCTCATGCACTCAGCAGCATTGGCGAACTGAGTCAAACTCAACATGCTTTGGAGAAGTGTCCTGTTTCATGCCTGGGGAACTGCTGCTTACGACCTGCCACAGCAAAACGTCAGAGAGGTGATTCGGGAGAGCAGAGATTATGTGTGTACGGGAGGGATTACAGAGTTGGCGCCTTCTCGCTGCCAGTCCTCCCCTCTTCCGTGCRCATCCCCTCGACTCGGCAGCGAGGCAGTCCCCGCTCTGCAGGGGTTATCACACCTGGTTCCCTCCCCAGGCACCGCAGATGATGGTTTCCCATCAAAACCCCTTTGCCTCAGCTTCACAAAAAACCCACTCCAAACTGCTGCACACCCAGCGAGGTAAATGGAGACACAGGTTTCCACAGCTGGTCCCTATATTCCTGGAGATAAGMTGAATATTGAAGGGGAAAACCCTGGGTTTCCCTGCTCTGCCAGGCTCTGTGGGCAGCACACTGAGTGTCTGCATGGGTGCTGCAGTGAGCACTAACAAACAGGAGAGTTGCAATATGCCATCGCACATATGATGGACTACGAATGCTTCCCATCATCTGAAAGGAGAAAGGACAACTTCTGGCCTGGTCAAGTGGAGAAGAAAGTGGTTGCTGGGGCAAGAGCTGCCTGGGAGCGGGGAACAGGGACGGTCACCTGAACCTGGCCCTGTTTAACCCCACACACCCCACAGAGTCACTTTGTAAAGGTCAAAATCGTGTTATAACGGGACATGAACTCTGACGTCGTTTCAGAGTGACTGATCAATATTCCTGGCATGGGAAAGCAGCCAGCGATGAGGCGGAGTCCCACTGTCACGGCCAGGCTTGGCAGCACTGTGTTACTTGCAAGCGACTTTATAATACGGAGTTGCTAATGTATTTATGCTTTAATTGCTATTTAGCAATGAGGCGTTTGGGAGGAGTTGCCCAGGCAGGAGAGATTAGAGAGGGCCAACAGAAGAAGAGATACTAATGGGTGAGGTGATTGACTTTCTCTGGTCAGATGTGTTAGCTAACTCCAGGAAATTATATTTTCCTCATACCCCTCCTATGAGCCTGCAAGAGCTTGGCCTGATTTCACTGACACCCAGCACTTCAAAGCTGGCCACATCCAATCTCAGGAAGCATACCTGTGTCTGACACAGGCCATAACCCTGTGACCAGCAGCTACCTCTGCTCAGCAGCATTTTTTAGGTGAGCATGCATATGCACCAATTAAATACTTGCACTGAGACGTGCAGTTTTATAATTTATTTTAAAAAATAAACTTGTTGTGCTGTCTCAGACATGATAGACAGAACGTTATTACTCTTTCCACGGGGCTGCAGTAGCAATTTCTTTACCATCGTATGCAGCAGAGGCTGCAGGACGCTCACACATGCTACAGAAACTCTGAGGTCATGCGGAAACTTTTCAAATTAATGAGGGCTCCTGGACATGAGATAACTATGTTTTGCAAAATAAACATTGCTCCTGGGTAGTTTTCAGCTCATTTAAGTCATTTTCAGCCCATTTTTTAAGACGAGTTTGATTTACAGAGAAAAATAATAGTTGTATGATGCAAGCTACTTGTCTTTTCTTGATGGGGTAAAAACATGTGAGGGACTTTTTGTTTGTAAAAAATCCCTGCCTGGAAGATTAGTGGTTACTGCACAGACCTGTGAATTTGGAAACTTGGGATGTATCCCTGAGAAGCCGACTGGCTGCCTACGTGATCTTGAAGATGTCAATGGACTGGCAATGAGCTGACCTTTGGGTTGAGCCAAGCCTGCGTGTCTGTATTTTGAGGGAGGCCGGGGTGTTTTCTGTTGGGTTTTGTTATTGTGGCTATGTTTCTATGATTCCAATTTTCCACTGAGAAGCCACACAGTCGGAGGAGCCTGCCTGTCCTTGCCTTTCCTGCAGCTTGATGCACTGGAGGCACCTCGCATCGGCTCTCCTCTGCCCCCTCCTCTGCATGTACCTGCGGGGAAGCAAGATCCCGCCAAGATGCAACGTAAGAGGCATTGCTCAGTCAGGGAGGCTGGCTATAGAGGAGCCTGAGATGTCACTGAGGTGTTTTTTTCCCCCTAACTCTATCACTTGCAGTTCGTCTTCTGTCTGCCTGAGCCTTAGGGATCCTTGGCAGATGGGTGAGGGTGCGGTGCTCCGGACATGTCAGACTGAGAATACCAGGTGAACCGGGCGTGCGTTCCTGCCCAATAAATCAGTTATAGTGATACATACGCCTCAAACAGCTACTGAGACTCTTTGGCTTGTGAATTCCTGGCCCAGTTCACCTCGATTATGTCTCCTATGGATCTTGGTACCTAAGGGGTTGATTTTTGTTTGTTTGTTTTCAAGCTTAAATCAATTTAAAACCCTGCAAAAGTGTTCCTGTTACACCAGAATGGATTCTTCCTTCTCCAGAAACCATGCTCTGCTCTGCCAATTAGATTTCTTTTGCTGCTGCTTTGGGAGAATATGGTTTAATGTTCAGCTGCTAGTCCTATCAATAATCCACGAGCTGCTGTACTCAGGCCTACGCTTGCTTTTACCTGTGGGAGATTGCGGGCAGTACTGCCTTCTCTCAGTTTTGCGTAACAGTTCTAGTAATACAAATGAGTAGTAGAGATGCTATTGCTGTAGTCCTCTTGCATTATTTTTTTTTTAATAAAGGCAGCAGCCATGAAATAGTGATGAAATTTAACTGGTTTCTGACCTTGCTGTCCAGTTTTTTGGTGAGGTATTTTGTTCATGAACTGAGGGCTTCTCAACTGTCTAAAAATGAAAATTACATTCATGAACTAACTTTTTCCTTTCCAAGACAATAGGAAAAAGAAAACTTGATTAGCTTCTGCGTATCTCTCTGTGTTGGGTGCATGAATACCTATATGTACTAAAGGCTCGCACTGAGCAAAAGCTGACAGCATAAACAAATTTTCATTTGGTTCTGAAAATGGTGAGGTCTGTGGTCATTCTTATCTAGATCCAGTTCCTACGAGATCTTTGTTTCCCACGCTCATGAGTTGCCTCTTATTGATAAACAGTTTCATTACTTAACATGTGATCTCAGATAGCAAAGAGAGGTTTGATGCACCAACTTTGTCATTATAGTTCTGAATTTTGCTTACTCAGTTCCTTGGCAAACTCCTTCCATCCTGTGTTGACATCTTTTGACATACGAACCCAGGGTTTTCCTGGTCTCTGAAATGCTGTGCTTATTAGCTCCTACCATAACCTGCCAGGATTGCCGAATTCTTCATGAACAATATAGGAATGCCCCCAGCCCATTCTATGCCTCAACTTTTTTTTTTTTTTTTTTAATTTCCCACCTGCCAAAGTGCCCTGACAACCCAGCACTGGTGGTCCTTGTTTCACCGCCCTGCACTTCACCCTTCCTGCACTCCACAGTGTCTCCAGCTAAAGTCCTTGGGAATGAAGAGTTTGAACCAAGAAACAGCTGGAAAGCGATCAAAGGGGATGTCGGTCTCTGTCACTGCTGGCCAAGGTGGGTAGCACTAAGGAGAAGACACCAGGCAGAGTGCTCAGATGCTGCTTTGTGGTCAAATACCCTGGAGCTGTTCAGTTGCTGCCTTTCCTCAGCTCTTACTTGGCCTTTGTCTTCCGTGACGGGAGTTGTTGCAGTTCTGCTGGAAAGTACCTATTATCCCATTCGTAAGTGGAGAACTCAGTCTCCCTTCCAAAGGACCAGATCCACAAACTATTTATGTATCTAAGTCCAACTGATTTTTATCTCAGTTGCCTGAATATCTTTGTGTATCTGGACCTAAGTGTTTTGTCTGTGGTCATGCAGGAAGTCTATGGTAAGCAGAGAAGTGAAAACACATCCCAAGCTAAAGCTGTAACTACTTGTGCCATTCTTCCCTTCATTGGGATTTTTTGGGGGCAGGAGAAGATCTCAATGTGCTGTGAATAACAGCAGTATTTTGCCTCTGCATTTTGATATTTGGCTTTAAAATAAAAACCCGTATCACTGCTGCAAATGATGCCTATTGATTAGCCTCTCATAAACTAGAGAGCTCATTTCAGCTGGCATTGCCATGGCTGAAAGCCAACACTGCAATTGATAATTAAATTAACTGGAAGAAAATTAAAGGAACTGTAATCTGTGTCTCAGCTCTGTTGTTATCAAGCTGGCAAAGTGCTTATTTCTGCCTAGAGCAACGATCGGTTCCTTGACCCTGCAATTTAGAAACACTGGTTTAGGCATCCCCCCTCACCTACCCACCTGACTTTCTGCAAGGCAGGAAGCAATGCGACCTGATCCTTCCTTCATCTGCTTGTGGATCCCAGACTCTGGGGTACCTGACACCTCTCACAGCTGGCTGGATCAGCTAAACTCACGTCTTCTCACCGCTTCTGTGAAGGCTGTGGTTCTAGCTTAATAGGTGGGAAAACTGAGTCTGGAAGAGAAATGGAGGTACCATAAAAGTTTAGAGGCTGAAATGAGAACATTGGAGCTTTTGAGTTTACTTGAATACCAGCATTTCCTTAAAGGGATTGCGATACTGATTTTCATTTTTTGCTACTTCAAATAAGTAAGAGAGAACAGTGTGTTTGAGAGAGAAATTACTGGTCCTGAAAATATGGTGATCTCTTAAAGCTTTGACTTAAACAAGCAACTCAAGTGGTCTGTGAACACAGAAAGGAAAAAAAAGATGTAAGAAGCCATTGTTTTAATGATTGTGTTGCCATATCAAGAGAAGAAAGACAGCTGCTTCTAACTTGTCTTTGCATGCCTAAGTAATATATTAATTACCTCATTCCCCCATAAATGCCTGCAGTCCTCCAAAAGGCATGTTAAAACAGACATAGTCATTAAAGCTTGCACTGCATTTTCTAATGTGTTGCGGGAAAACAAACAAACAAACAAACAAATAAAACCTCAAGTCCTTTGTGTTTTAGCTAGATCCAAGTTGGGGAAATGTTAAGTAGAAACACTTAAGAAACTGTACTATTGGAAAGAAAGTGTGTTTTAATGCCACAACAGGAAAAAACACCCAGAATTTGAAACAGTTCTCAATTTTGGATCAGGTAAAATAGTTTGGTCCCCTTTACATTTTGATTACAAATGAAGCCCATTCAATTTCATCTTTCAATTTATTTCTGAGTCTTTCTAGCTCCGTGTGAGAAACTTGCAGTCCAGGCTGTAAAATAACAAAGGGCTTGGTAGGAGGGACGAAAAGGATCAAAAAAAGGAAAAAGAAACCTCTTTCAGAACATTCCTGAGGATCATAACTAGCTGTAGGAGTCAGAAATCTGCATGAAATTGAAACCATGTCTCCTTCTGAGAAACACATTTTCCCTCGGCTCTAGGTTATAACTTATGGAAAGACTGTCGCACAGTTCACGCTGCATCTGCTGACTGCTCGTTTGGTTTCCCTTACGTGTCCTCAAAGCATTTCACTTGTGTTTATAGTACCTTCAAAAGGGAAGCTGGGCAAAGAAGAAAGTAAAACTAGCCTGGTAGGTATGAGGTGTTACGGGCTGATTGGCATATTGGGAGTGTCTTGCTGGCTCCAGAGATGTAGGTTAAAAACACTTTGTTGGTCACAAGCAAAACCAGCCGGTGTCCTGCTTACCAGTGTGATGACAGACTGTGCTGGTCACTACAGCCTCACGAGAAAGTCGTGCTCAGAGTGTGTGAGCAGAGGCAAAGGGGGGAGAAGGAAGTGTTTGTGTCTCCACCTTACACAGTAAGACTGATGGCCATGAAAACAGCGCTTCATGCTCAGGACCTTCATACTCCTGGTATGCTCAGGAGTACTCAAGACCAAGCTGAGGAGCACCAAACCTGCTGTTGAAGCACCCCTGCACCCCCCAAATGCCAAGTGGGCAAACTTGTGCCCAAATCTCTGTTTTGCCTGATTTGGGGCAAGGATTTAAGCCCAGCTCCCTCGTGTCCCCAAGGGTGTCTCTGTAAACAGCAGTTAAGGGGCTAAAGCGAAACAGCTCCCAGAGGAGAGAAGAAGTGAAGCTTCACCCAAGTGGGTACCAAACCCTGGTCTGAGCTGGACAGGACAAGAGACTGAACAAGCATCTCTGACTTCCAAGAGAGAGCTTTACCCCCCAGATTTTGGCTACTCTTTCCGAGTCCCATCCCTGTGCCTAGCTGCAGGGCAGAGTTATCAGCTGAGGATCCTGAGCACAGAGAAATATCTTGAAGGCCAAAAACTGGACCTGGCCTTGGCAAGACCATGGGTCCAAGCAGCACTCCTTTTTCCAGTGTTCCCGTTGTGGTTATCTCAGTTGCTCCCTCCTCTGATGCTTTCTGAAGCTCCTGCTCAGGTCCCCAGATCTCCCGGTGCACTGCATGGGGAGCCAGACTCCACACCCGGCACGCAGTGAACTCCTCCGCTCAGCACTGTGGCAAAGGATTGCAGCACTCAAATCCGAAAGCCTTTCTCTAAGTGATTTGTGCAATGTCCCACAGGAAGCCTGGAACCGAACCTCAGCTCCCCAAATCTTCATTCAGGGCTTTGACCACAAACCCGTCTTTTCCATAAGGACAATTTTAAAATTCCATCCTGCTTTTTGTCCACATCAGGAAAACCACCATACAATTGGCAATATCTGCTCAGGAGTGGCCTGGGGTTGGCAGGATGCAGCCGACTGGTGAAACTATACGGCGTAGCCTGCTGAGCGCCTGCTTGCCTTATGCTTTCATCTGGTAAATTCCTTTCATGGATAGAAAATCCTTCCCCCAAATCTAATTACACTGAATTGGACAAGTACTTTTATTATACTGCAGAATTTGTTACCCACATTGGGTACATCTCTGTGCAGAAATCACAGTCAAGACAGTATTTCCAAATGTCTAAATGTGTACTGAGTCAAGCAGGCTTTAAGAGATGGTCATAGTTTAAAAAATGTGGATTGTGCAAATGCAAAAAGAAAAATAAATAAGATCCTAGGACAAGACAGAGCGGAGAAGCGCTAAGGTTAGAAAAGACCAGTGGGAATAACAGTTGCCAAAGAGAGATTGTGTCTCCCATCACGTACTCTTGTTTCAGATGGTATTTCATATTTGAGAAACAGCAGCATTAGGCTTTCACTACCAATGGTTTGGTTTGAATTTGATTCAAATTTAAATTCATCTTTCTATTGTGAAATGAGTTGACTACTACAGAGAGATCTCACGTCTTGCATTGTTAAGCATAGTAAGTTGTAGTAACAAGCATTAGATCATAGGCAGCATGTGTAGCAGAGCCGTGGGTCTGCACAGCCTTAGAGTCCTTGTGGCACTTCTCTTCTGAGAAAACTCTCCCACGGGGGTGCAGTGGGTAAGGCAGGTTTTGTGGTCAAATATCAATAGACTAGTATGTGCCCTTCATTTTAGCACTGTGCTTATTTACTGAATCAATGAATATTAATTCCCTAAATGTAAGGGGCTGTACTACAAAGCAAAAACCCAGGAAAGCCAACACTGTGGGGGGGTTGTTACAGTGACATCCCGTGTGACGTGAGTTGCCAACTCAAGCGAGATAAATGGAGGGAGTCCTTACTTCTCTTTAACACTGTCCACCTGGTAAGTCCATGCTCAGAAATGGTAAGTGTTCTTCGGAGAGAAGATGCCTGAGGAAATTAAGCCCCTGATCTTCTTTCCACCGAAGTCAGCAGAAGTTTTGCCTATCAATATTGATGGGGATGCGTTTGAGTGCCGAGAGTTAATGCATACAGAGCCCATCATGGTGAGATCTGACCCATCAGCAGACAGATCTGAAGCCACAGACAGGAGCATATCTCACATCTTCATGTTGATTTGTTCTGCTGCTGAATCCCTGCCACTGTCCTCACCAAGCCGTTTGCTGACTCATCAGCTTGTGCATTTGCCCTAATTAGTCATATGCAAACACTACTTTATTCAGGAAGTTTTCTTAACGTAAATTGGAGTATGAACTTAGCACAGCAATAAAGGTCAAGAAAAGTGACTAAGGCATTATATACTGTAATAAGTTTCTGTTATCAGCCACTGGCAAAGCGGGAAAGAAAATGTGTATGCAGAATTTTAGTGGAGTGACACAAAAGTTTAATAAGAGGAAGGATGTGGGGGGGAGAGCATTTGCTTAACATCTCTCTAGAGCTGCTATAGTATGAAATGCTTAATTGCTGAACAAGTTTCCATTAACATCCTCCCAAAAAACAGTTGGTTTTTGATGCAGGATTCTTTAGTATGAGCTTGGGGTAAGCATGTTTGGCATGAGAGAAATGTGTCTAGTAAGGAGACCACAACACTTACTCACAGCTCCTCAGCCAGTTCATGCTGGGAAGTCTGACATCTTTGACCAATTAACTTGAGCAGTGTTAGTAATTTGTATACTGAGATTTTTCTGCAGTGTCTTTTACTCAGGGATTGCTAACACATCTCAAGCCTTTGTGCCTGAACGATTTAAAATGACCAGAACCTACCATGAGAATTCTCAATGAGGAAACCTTTTGATGTATTGCATGGTATGTAAATTTAGATAATGGTAATAAAGGTGCACAAGTGGATCCTAAGATGAAATCCATCCATTTGGTGCTTATGGGCACCAAAATTGTCATTCAAAGGAGTGACAAATGTAGGACTGAAAATAAGAGCCTACTGGGTAGGATAAGACCTGTTCTGTAGCGTTACGGCTAGGCAGTCCCTGGTCTGGACCACATCGGTGCCACTTGGTGTTTGAAGGGAGTGTGAGCACCGAGATTGCAGTTGAAATGCAAGAGAGGCTTTCACTTCTGAGTCTGGCTGGCTCACCAGGAACCACTTCATCCTCACACTCAGATTAGAGAAACTGCAATGGCTGCTCTGAGTTGCACTAGCCTCCTCTAAGGCACGGGAAGTACCTCTGGTAGTACCACTTCACTACCGATACTCCCCCGATGTGTTCCCTGTGGCAGGGGCTCCGATGGGGAAGGTGGCACTGAGCTGGGTATGCCATCTCTGCACCTGTCAGGAGATCCCCCCCATTTCACCAGGGAAGTTCCTTAGGGGCTGTTATGGTGACTCTGTGACTGTACTAAAATAGTGCTCGGCTGCCATGCATGAGTGAATTTGTCCCTATGTTTAAACTGCCTATACCTCATTTTGAAAGATGAAGTTGTCCGTGAGCTCGTGTGGGGCTTGTTGGTACTTATGCAAGAGACCTGAGTTGAAGTCTCGCTTTGATTATTTCTCTTCTTGAGGCTCCAGTGAGTACAGAACAACAGAAATATCAGTAGTCCACAGCCACACTGCCATGGGCTATCGTGTTGTCACATCTCATAAGCTAAGTAAAGCTGGGCTTTGTCAGCGTTTGGATGAGAAACCTTAAAGGAATAAAAGGAGTCTATAGCACCCGTGCCTCTTCTGTATATCTGACTGCTGCAGGCAGAAGCAATTCATTTCATACAGGAACTCCTTGTGATTTCTATTAAATTTCACAGTCACTGCTTTTTCTTCAAAAGAAATTTTAAAAAAAACTGAACCAACTCATGGTTGTACACAAAAATGACTGCTCATTACCTGGAAGTTCGGAACCCACTGCAGAAGTGTTAGGAAGGTGCAGTACTGAAACGACATCACTTTGCCCTGCAGGTGTTTCTTACATCACATGTGCACACAGCAGCACAAGGATGTTACTTACGCCTGTCAAAGCTGCTTTTTTTAAAGGTATCATTAATTCTGAGCTGCGAATCGAGTAGTCTCGTAAGGTTCAGCTCCATGTGATCACTTAAAGTCCTTGCCGGAAGAAGCCTACAAGACGTAAAGGAACCTCTGAGCTCTGTGGAGTCCCTCCACCTGGACCTGTCCCGTACCTTTCCTGCCTCCCCACGGCGCTCAGACACATATGACTAAGGGTACATAGCTAAGGCCACTGTGGAGCCTTTAATTTTAAATACATGTGCTCTGGCCCCAGTTTTCCTCTCTCTGCACCCCAACAGCTGTGGCCTGGCTCCCAATCTGAGGGGCCACTCGCGAGTGTCTGCATGACCATGTCTACGCCAGGCCTGCCAGTTAGGTCTGGGCCGGCACAGGCCCTGTCCCCTGTACAGCCGCTCGTGACGAGCCTCCAGAGCCAGCCAAGGTTGCAGGAGACCTCAGAGCCCTTAGGTGAGCGGTGCCCGACTCCGGGCAGGCAGGGGGTACTTGGGGCTGTCGGGCGAGGCCCGACCCCGCCACCCTCGGCCGCGCCCTGAGGGGAGCCGGTCCCGCCGCCCACCCGCCCCGCCGGGCGGCTGCTCTCTGGCGCCCCCCGGCGGCCGCGGGTGGCGCAGGGGCAGCGCGGGGCAACTCCGCCGCGGGGCCGCGCTGGTCCTAGCGCCGCCCGCCCGCCCGCCGCTCCCGGGGCACGGCGAGGGACCGGGACGCTCCCCCTCCCGCGCCCCGGCGGAGACTGCGGTGCTGCGGGCGGAGAGCCCGCGTCCCGCCAGCCTGAACCGGTGCTTGGCCGGCGGGGCTCGGGCCTGCCTGGGTGGGAGGGAAGGCAGCGGGGGTGCGGTGGCTCCGCGCAGCCCCCGTCCAGCCTCCCGGCTCTGCCTTTAGGTGTTGGGGTTTTTGAAGTTGTAAAACTTGCTCGAAATGTGCTTAATTACCCGTGTGTTACCCCTCTGGCCCGCCCGGCGATGCAGTGGTCTATTCCCTTTAATTAATATGAGGTTTCGAACTCTTTAACTGGAAACGTCCTGGTTTTAGGACTGCGAAACTTTTGGGAACGAGAAAGGAGTCCAGCACTGAAAAAAAGTTCCTTACAAAAAAAATTAACATCATGACAATACGCGATATGCCCGCAAATGTGCAGCCGTGCCGGCGGGCTCTCGGGGGCGGCGGTCTGATTTTTGGCGATTTCTTAACGATCCGCACTTGGTTGCTTGGCGTGAAACCAGCGGACCCCAGCTCGGCGACCCCCCGCTGCCGGCCGCTCAGCGGGACGCGGGGGTCGCTCGGCCCGGGCCCCGCCGGGTCAGGGCGGCGGCGGCGGCCCCGCCCCGCACACAGCGCCACACGTGAGGCGCCGGCCCCCTCCCAGCTGAGCGCTCAGCTGACCCCGCCGGCCGAGGGGCCGGGCCGCGCCGCCGCTCCTCACTGGCGCAGCGCGGGGCCCGGGCCGGCCGCGCCCGCCCCCGCCTCCTCCTCCGCGCCCAGCCCCGCGCCGCCCACCGCCGCCGCTGCGCCCTTTGCCGCCCGCACCTCCCCGCAGCCTGCCCTGATGCTGTGAGCCCACGCGGCCCCAGACCCGGCCCCTTCCCGGCCGCGCCGCCATCTCCCCGCGCCCCGTGGCGGCCATTGGAGCCGCCCGCCTCGCATCCAGGGAGCCGGCGGGAGGAGAAGCCAGCCCGCCGCCATGGAGAGCCCCGGCGGCGTCACCGACAAGAAGAGGTACCGCCGGCCGACGCCGCGGCCTCCCGAGCTGCCCGCCCGCAGTGCCGGAGCTCGGCCCGCGCCGGCAGCGCGCTGCCCGCCC